>VDFB02180801.1:0-51861 GCA_007258455.2 Sequoia sempervirens | reverse complement strand
TACTTGGAGAAGGTGAGAAGATGGTTGGCTTATATGCCCTACCATATCTTGAAACTAGTTGGTATCAATGTTCTTGGCAACAAATGACTTAGATAAGGCTTTCTCCAATATTTCCCTGTGTGCGGGGGATAACCTTAAGAGTTCTAAGATTGATATCTTTGCGAGGGTCTATTTAAGCTAATATAGAAAATTGTACTTGCTAGGATTGGATGTGGGCAAAGTAGGCTGTGCCCTAGATTGAGATGGGACAACTCCTTGAATGGTTATTTTTCCACGTCATGTGGTGACTACACATGTCGTACTAGCTCCTTTGATGGTGACAACTATGATAACGTTATCATAGGAGGCAACTACATTGGAATAGGTATGTTGTACATTGGTGTAATCCTTAGCTTTTCCATTGTTGTTTGCTTTGTTATGATCTGGCATAGGGGTCTTGTATATCTTGAGATCTTGGTTCCTAGCTGGTACCTCAACAAATATGGTATCATTCTCTATGATATATTGGATGATATTCTTGAGTTTCATGATTTTTTTTGTTTTATGTCCTTTGATTTAATGAAAGTCATAGAGATCACACTTATTATACCAGGATGACTTCTCTTGTGGTTCTTGGTATTTTTCAAAGTTAGGAAGTGTTATTAGATTTGACTCTACCAGTTTCTTCATGATCGTCTTGATAGGTTTCGATAACTATGTGTACTTGTGTTTGGGATAGTTGTTCCTATTACTGGTTTGCCTCTGTTGCATGTTGGTGTTACTGATCTAATTGTTTTGTGGTGGTACCGTTTATTGCATAGTTGGTTGGACATTAGCAACTTGATTATTATTGGGTCTAGGAGCATTTAGTATGACCTTAGCATCTACAAGACTGTCGTTTGTTGCATTTTTGTTCTTAGCCCATACATAATGTTTCTTATTTGAACTAGTTGAAGGACGGTTGTATTTGTAAGCTTGAGTATTTCCTTGTGAGACTTTCAATGTTAAGGGCTCTAGGAACAAGCTCATCATACAATGTGATGCATTGCATTTTTAAGTGGAATGATAGATTTGGGTCCAGGTTGGCTATAATGATTCACATTTTTTATTCATCAAGAAGAGGCCACTTGATTTTACTAGCTCTTTGTCTCCATTGTTGTAATAAATTAGCGAAGGTTTCTCCTTGATTTTGTTTAAGAGTGTACAACTCTTCTAGACTAACATCATGTCAAGGTTGAAGGAGAAGTGATCAATGAATTTCTCAGTGATTTCTTGAAAAGTTTTGATACCTGGAGGCAAATGAGAAAACCAATCCAAGCAGTACCTGTTAAACTTCGATGGAAGAGGCGTATTAGATATGAATTGTTGTAAGCCACCTCATGCACATGACATTAAATTCTTTGATATGGTCAACAAGACTTCCTCTCCCTTTGTATTTGTCAAACTTGGGGATTTCAAAACTAGGAGGGAATGGTATCATTGCTATGTTTCAATCAAATGGGTAAGGACACAAGTTCTGTGTATGAGGTTTCTTTGTCTTGCCCATGCAAAGGTCCTACATTTCTTGTGAGAGTTCTTTCAATTGTGATATTAGATCGTCTTGCAAATTGGGTGGAGGAACATATGGTGGGATGACAGATGAGTTATATGGGGTGTATGAAGGTGTGAGATTTTGTGAAAGTGATGAATATGTTCCTGATGCGCTTGGATTGACAATGTTCAAATGAGGATAATAGGAACTTTGTTGTTGTTGTTGGGCATATTGTTGAGCTTATTGTTGTGCCACTAGGGCTTGTTGTTGTGCTAAAAAAGCTACTTGTTGTGTTGCTAAGGCTGCTTGTTGAGCTTGTTGTGTGATGGCCACTTGTTGTTGTTGCTATTGCTATTGTGCTAAGGCTACTTGTTGAGCTTGATGTTGTTGTTGTGCTAAGGCTACTTGTTGGGATTGCTATTGTTGTTGTGCTAAGGCTGATTTCTATTATTTCTATTGTTGTATGGCTTGTTGATAAGTTTGTTGTGCTTTCTATAGAGCTAAGGCATGTGCTTACAATGTGGGATCAGGTGGTTCTTGAGACGTCTGTGAAGGATTATGGATATTGATGTTTTGAGTGGGTAGTGGATTGCTGGTGAAAGGTGGAAGGTTTCCTTGGTTTAACATTCCTTGCAATATGGTAGAATGAGGTGGAGGAATGTATGTTTGAGGTCTTGATTGATTTGGCATAGAAAAGGGAACTATGTAAAGAGATGATATCGTTAAATTTTTCAATGGAAATGACACACTAGGACCTTGAGTCCATTGATTGAAAAGATTCCCTTGTCCTATGTTTTGAGGATTGCCTTGTGCAAAAGAGGTAAACAAAGGATTTGTGATGAAGGTACTCCTAGGATTGATAAAACTTGTAACCAAGGGATTCTTTGAAGGTGGATTAATGGTGGATGATGTGGAAATGGTAGATGGCATGGGTGAACCCATCAGAGGGTTGGATAAAGATGTCCCTATTTACATTGAGGGTTGATTTTGTGATATAGTATTGACATGCCCTTGTGTGCTATTTTGAGATACTTGGTCTATACTGCTTTACGTGATGGTAGGCATACTTGTGGTACTCATAGGTGTGGATGAAGAAGGGTGTCCCTGAAATGTCGAAGTGGTGGTGGAATAATGAAGTTGAAGCATAGTGTGTAGTTGTTTTGGAGCTTCAGGAATAGGAGGGGCACCAAAAGTAGGTGTCCAAATGGTGGGGGAGGTGGAGGATTAGTTTCAAGACTACCCACAAGTGTACTATTTTCAAATGGTGAAGTATGACCAAAATATTTAGCAAGGCTGGTTGCAAGACTAGGTATGAATGTTTGATTTAGCCCTTGTGATGGAATTGTAAAATATTGTGTTAAACTTTGTGCTATAAATGTTAGGGAGATAGGAGCTACACTTTCAAAGGATTGATGTTCCATAAATTCTTCCCTAATGAGCTCAAATTGGTTATTCGTGATGTCTTCAATCTCATATGGTCCTGAAGGAGATGATGGTTGTTGCAATGGGGTAACATGTTGTCTAGGATCAAATTCTAAAGGATTTGGATCACTTGAGGTAAATGTAACTTTTGTTTTCTCCATGATTCTCTTATGTTGTGATCTCGTCTTTACCATAAATTTTGTGTCAGCTATGGGAGAGTTGTGTTGAGTTTTGTAATATTTTAACTCTCTAGTTGACTCAAACCTAGGTAAAAGGGACACTCTAAGTATTTTGGGAGCAATGATGATAATGTGGGATGAAAAGATGGGTGATTATGGAAGTGATCTTTGTAAACATTTTGGAACAACAATTTTGACTTGAGTTTGATGTTTTGATGTTGGGATAAAGGATGCTACTAAACCTAGAAATATTTAGGGTAGACTTGTGACCTTCAAGATAAGCTAGTTCAAAGATGATAACTATCTCAACTAAGTGCATGGAAAATGATACATTTCACATACAAAATAACTAAGGTAGCAGTTGGTTTGATGTTTAAGTCCCAAAGTGTTGGTGTATTTGAATTTTTGTAAAGTTAGATGAAGTGAAGGATGAAATTTGATGGAGTGAGTGAAATGTTTGACCCAATGTTGACCAAAAGTTAACCTTTTGTTTTGACAAGACCAAGATAGTGAGAATGATGCTAGACCTCTAAAACGTTCAAATCCTAAAGACTCAATGATTTAGAAAATGAGAGGATGGATGGGAATGTTCAAACCTATTCGGGCTCTCCTAGCTCAGGCATAAAAGTTTCTCATCAAAGTGTAACGATTGCGGTAAAATATTGAAGCCCACTTTTGACCATACCTTGTTCTATGATTCCTATGTCTGAAATGGAGTGCTGGAGATTTTCCCCTATAGATTTTGACTATTTGATGAATCATTTAGAGGAGTTGAGTATTGTGAAAAAGACCAAGATTTTGACTCCAAAAGAATGCATATAGTTCCAAACTGTACCTTGAAGCATTTCTATAAAAGTTTACTACCAATCTATTTCTATTTTTGTGAACTGCTAGAAGGTGTTGCTTAAGAGCTTTTGGAGTGAGATGCCTAAGTCTAAAATGGGGACCTATAGACCTTGGCTTAGGGATCTTGATTTTTTATGAAATCATGTGAAAAAAATTTAAGCTGATGGAAGAAAGGAAGATATTTAGTGCCATGTGGGTGGTGGTAATATGGGCCTTCCAGCCTCAATATTGGCGTGTTCCTCTTCTTCTTCTAAAATGGTTGCTGCCACTGTGTGTTTGTTTCTTTGTTTTTAAAAGTGAAGGTTCTCAAACTGCTAATAAGATCGATTTGTTCACCGTTTATGAGTTCAAAGTTTGGCTAAATTATAGCACCTGGAAGATCAGGTTGTTCAACGAGAGCAATCAGTCTCCAAATAGTTATGTGGGGTTCATTTGTCAATTTATTTTTGCTTAAGTGAATTGATTTTACCACAAACACTTATCTTTGATTATGTTTCCAAACTAGATGTTTATGCCAAAAACATCAAAACTTTCACAATGTCCATTTCGTGAAAATCATGAGGTTAAAGCCATAATTGCCTATGTTGTCTTTGGGAGAAATATGGGTTTGAGATTAATGTCAAGATATTTAGAAATCCCTAAGGATAAATCCTTAGGACAAGCAGTAATATCAAGGCTAACTCATGAAGTCCATATTTGAGCCAAAGTATTTGAAATTTGGATAGTGAATGCTTGTTTTTTGATCGTTTTGAAACCAAACAAAGTGTTAAAATGACTCACAATCATTTACAACCCTAGGATAGAAATGGCTATATTTGTTGAGTCCCCACTAGGATTTATCCAAACACTAGCCAATGTAATAGTTAGAGATTTGGCTTACATTGGCTCTCCACCTGTGCCCGAATTTGACGGCCACCCCTACCTGTGATATGCATTTTTTTTGATGGTTTGTTCATTTAAATGCCTGTCACTTTACATTTTACGAAAAAATTTAACTGTCAAAAAAATTTAAATATCAATTTCAAATCTATTAAAAAAAAATCAAAGCTCGAATCACTAATCACTATAAACAAAATGCTATAAAATAAATGTTGTTGAAAAAATAGTGAAAATTTGTGTTATGTTATTCATATGGATATCCTATATATATTTAAAAAAATGTAAAATTAGAAAATATTGATAATTAGAAATAAATGTAAAAATCTTAAATTTACTATGACAATTAACAAGAAGTTTCTAAATTCATATAGAAAATAAATCTTGTAAAAATATTCAAAAAGTTAAAAAACAATTATATTCTATTTTGAAAAGATTTTGTATTAATATATATTTTTATAATAAAGATTATAAATCATATATATTAATATAAAGCAATGATAACTATTAGTAAACATGTTAAAATCTTAAATTTTATTGTTAAAAATATTTTAAAAATTAGAAAGAACTATATTTAATCTTGAAAAGATTCTATTTTGAAGAGATTTTGAATTAATAAATATTATAAATTATATATATTAATATAAAGTGAAATTACAAAGAATTATTCCAATTCTAAACTAATTTATATTTTTATCATAAACATTATATATACTACAATAATTTTTTACGGTTTAATAATAATTTTAAAGGTCATATTTACGGTTATATAAAAATATAACAAGTCAAATAATACGGTCTACTAAATTTTTAGGTTGTAATATATGGTCCAAAATGCAAAAAAGGTCAAATAGACCACATCACCTGTGCCCATTCACCTATTACACACACACTTCGTGATTCACTAAATATCAAAACCTTAAAATTCAAAGATTAAAATAGTTTTTCTATTTCTACAATTGAATATTATAGATGTGGGGCAGCTTCAAAATGACTGTTCTTGCACCAACAAATATTTTAGGCTTTTGGCATGCTAAACAAATGGGTTGTAGTAGGGGTAATTGGGGACATGGCACCTTGTGAGCATTCAACAAGCCACTAAAGGTTTTGATCAATCCTACTAGGGGATCTTATAATTTTTACACAGTAGTACCCCATTTTGAAAGACACTGTACAACTAAGGCCTAAATACCACGAGGACTTGACAATTTAGTCTTATCCATTTATATACTGGCCCGAGTGAAAAACTAGTTGGAGTCACCTTTGACTTGGTCTTAGGTAGGCCCCTTTAAAGATAAAAAAAGAAAGGGAGTACACTTGTAGTTTGACCACCCAGTTTGTGTAAAGCACAAGGAGGGAGCACACACAATGTCTCTTTCTCACACCAGCATGATTGTTCAATTTTAAACCCAATTGAAAGATGTGGGTGATTTTGCAAAGTGTTAGAGAATGTTTTTGTTTCTTAAGGTCACCAAATGGCACAAGAGAATTGCATACGCATTCACCAACAATGTTGAAAATCACAAAACATAGCAAACAGTTGTCAATTTTAACCTTTCAAGGCAATGATGAGTTCGCTTTAAGCACCAATTGAAAGATGAAATTTTCCTTGTTCAATTTTAAGCCTAATTGAAAGATGTGATCTGTGAGGGTTCAATTTTATCCAAATTTGAGTGCTTATTTTAAACCAAATTGAACTCTAGTGCGTTTCCTAAAGCAGAAAGTAGAAAGCATGAAATTGGGTTATAATTGCCTTAAAGCATCAAATGCTTGTTACATAGAATTTGAGATAGAGGAGAATTTCTTTCACTTTTTCTCCATGTCCTTAAAACCTGCAAAACCCTCTTAGTTTAACAACCAAAACACAATCAGACATGCATCAGTGATTAGATAAACTAAAGAAATTAAGTCACATGTCAAAAAAACAAACATAAAATTTCTTACCCTGGTTGGGTGTTGTTGAACACGATAGCGTCACAATTTGAGATTTGGGTGTCGCTCTGGTGAAAATGGGTGCCACTCTATAGCAAAACCAGTGAGGATGATTGTGTCACTGCTAACAATAGCGTCGCGATTTGGAATTTGAAAGTGTTGAACTGGTGAGTTTGAGTGTTATTTAAAATTTTTGATACCTCAAGATTAAATATGCATCACCATATTTAAATCAATGTCAGTAGGTTAAATTCACATTGATGTTTCAGATTGATAGGGCATCGCTATATGGTGACATTATTGATATAACATCACTATTTGTATTTTGAGCATCGCTGCAACCTGCAAAACAACATAAAAATGGAATTTGAGCTAAACAATAGTTAGATTGTCGGTTTGTACTCCTTCTAGCACTAGAATGTGATGCAAAAATATTAGTATTGGTCAAATTACACTTGATCCATGAAGAATTGAAACATAATGGAGCCACTAATACTTGAATCTCAACAAGATCATCCAAATGAAATTGAAACTAAACATTTTATCAAAACCTAACATACTAAATTATAAAAAATTTCAAAACATCTACTCTAATCCATCTAAAACTTATCCCGTTGTGGAATTGGTGTCATGTTGATTTGGAATGACGACCCTTTCGCAATCTCATGATCAGTGAGCCTGTTTTAGTCAATTCTATAGAAGAGAATCGATGAAACCATTGTAATAAGTGTATAAAAACCTAGTTTATGTAAAAAATGAACATGATGCAAGCTAAGTTACCATGATTTTATGCTAAATGATGAAGATATAAAAATGCTAAGCTTATGCTAAGCTAATCTAAGCAAAAATTATGCTAAAAGATGAAAACCCTAATTCATATACAAACTAAGATGGATGCATGAAAGCCATTAAAGGATGCTCTAAGATATTATGCAATGAAAATGAACTAAAACAAGCTAACAAGTGAGTAAATTGAGAGTATGGATGCAAGTGAATTCAACAACATAAGTTTCCAATTGAAAGATGGATCCATTTGTCTCCAAATAGTGATCTATTTATAGGAGAACAAATGAGGAATGAATGGTTGAGATAAAAAAGCTTAATCAATGGTTCAAGATGAAGGGGATGAGAGGCATGGATCATAGATTCTCATCAACGAATGAGAATGCATGATGAAAGTTAATCAAGGGCCCACACTTGCCTCAAACATACACACTTTTGACCTTCTCACACAGGTCAAAGGTAACTTGCTCAAAGGTTAAAAGATAACTTTCATTTGAAGCCAAGTGTGTTGATTGGACGAGAGAGAATATTCCTTTTGGATGAGGAAAAAAGGTAATTTATAAATTAAAAAAAGTTTTAATTGTGCAAAAAAAAGGGGATAAGGAATATTTCCTTTGCTTAGAGGAAAATTAGTTTAATTGCTAATTAAACAAGATTTAATTTATGCAATTAGGAGATTTGGAGGAATTAAAGAGATATTTATTAAATTAGATGATTTAATAAATGGGGGAGAGATGAAATGATATTTAATTAAATAACTTAGGGCTATTTAATTAAATAAGATGACTTAGGGAATTAAATAAAATATTTTGATTTATTTAATTTAATGAGATGAAGTGTTAGTGCCAAAAGAGATAAATTAACCCGATTAAATTAATTAGGCTAATAGATGAAAATGATGCAATTAATTAATTATCTAGGCTAATTAAATCAATTAAACAAAAAAGGATGGATTAAAGAGGAAATGATGTTAGTAAATCTATTTTAAGTGTATGATATCAATTAGGACATTTTTCAGTGTCTACACTAGTATCAACACATACATCTCCAAGTGTTCATATTTAAACATCTTATGTGAAAACATTATTATGGGATGGTCAATATAGTTAGATTACCTACATTAAGATCACATCTTGATATCTTATTACTTTGGGTCATTTTGTGTAGGAGGTACATCATTGTCTTTCAAATTTGGTACATAGGGATGAGTACTTGAGAAATATTGTAGGTTCATTTTATGAGTCCCATCTTATGAATTTGATAGATATGCTTAAGGATATTATCTCCTCTTTGATCACAACCTCATCCTAGCCATTATCAGATCATCTTCATAGTTGGAACTTGTTCTTCATTTGTTTGCACATGGTCCTAGTTTGACACCTTCTTCATTTATTGGGCTTGTAACTAATTTAATTGTGGCATATTTTCATATCGACATGGTGACGTTTGAGCAAAGTTAAAATACATCATCATATATCATGGCCTTTCAAATTCCTTCATTGAAAGATGTCATACATCTCTACTTGGTTCTGTTTCTTTCCAAGGAGTGGAATGTTGTTCAAAATTCATGGATCTTCACCATCATCCTTTGTTGAGCATCCATCATCACCACATTGATTATATATTAGTGACATAATTAGTTTTTTGGGGGTGATGTTGAGTCCTCCATCCATATTTCACTTGTACATGGTTGTTTTCATATTTTATCTTTTTGGAGAGTGATTTTTTCTCCTTTACTTCACTTGTGATAAATCTTATCTAACATTACCTTGTAGTTAAGACCCATCATTTGTACATCTTTATATTTTATCATACTCCCTAAATTGCACTTAAGGGGGGTGTTGGGGTGAACATGGTATATTACCTAAATAGTTTCTTATTGGGTCCTATTCACACTTGTATACTTAATCTTATTTAAGTTATATACCTTTTATGTCTCATATGATAGGATCAATACAATTGTAATGATCTTAGTATGTCTTAGGGTTTCATCCTTATCTTTGTAATGAGGGTTTATTTATTGTATATTTACTACTTTCATTTTACATTTGATGAATTATTTGGCTTCATAAAAAAATTATTTATTTATTCTTGTGTGGAAGGTTTCTTTGGTTGCGGGTGATCTTTGCGCTACTATGCGATTGATCAACAAAATTTAAATGGTATTAAAGCCTTTATATCTATAGTTACATTCCATATTTTTAGAGAATTTCATATAATATCTTTCATATGGTACATATTGGTGCCAAATATACCTCATAATTGAACTCAAAAGGCCAAAAAACCTATAAATTCATATATGGCATGATAGGGTTTGGAGCCAAAAAAATTGGAGATTTTTTGTTTTAATATTTTTTGTCAAAAAATCCATATAATCATACAATATTATATGATTCTATATGGCCATATAGTTGTCACACTTCCTCATATTTATTTGAATTTCATTGCTACTAATTTTTTTTTACAAGGAATATTCAGTTGTAGGTGCATTCCTTGTGTCATCCCTATGTTAATTCACACACCACAACAATAAAAAAATATTTTCCAAAGGTATATGTGCTGATATCCACTGATATCATCTAGAATAGGGGATAACAAAAGGTTTAAGACCTTTTCATACTTCCAATTGGGGGATATAATTCAAGAATTTGTATGCAAGGGTGTTGAAGCCCCTGGTCTCATGGGGAAGGGAGCATGCGATCACCTTCAACCCAAGGGACTAGACCCTATAGCTCTACCATTAATAATTGCCACCTCTACCAAAAAATTCATCATGCCACCATTGATAGAGCTACCAACCCCGAATCATTAGCACCAAGTTACATAGGTGACTAGTGCCCAAACTATGTTACTTTTCTAAGCCCTAAAGGAGTAGTTTTAAGGTGACTAGTGCCCAAACTGTGTTACTTTTTAAAGCCATAAAGGAGTAGTTTTTAAAAAAAATCTATAACTTGGGCATACATTATCAAAGTTTGCATTGAAATTTAGTTTTGAGCACTAAATAGCCATCCACTTACTTTTTTCTAGATTCTTCCCCAAGTACCTATTATCTCAATTTGAAGGAAAATGTTCTATTTTGACTTTTACTTTAGATTCTTGAAAAATATGGGACCATTTTTTATATTACAAATGTTCTAATTTCACATTTTTTGTTCTCTAATCTATTTATGAGGAGTTTATTAATGTAAAATCATGGGTTTTTTAATTCATCATTTTGTAATCATCCTAAACAAAGGGAATTATAAGTCTTGGCAATATTACATCCTAAAACATCATAGGTGGCTTCATCTCTTGCCACATCTCGATGGACTTGTCCCTAAAACAGGTAAACCTAATTGAAGGAAAACATGGGATATCAATAATTATCATTTCCTTGGATTGATTGGTAGCTTTAGATTAGAATTTGGGAGATATTTGGAGACCCACATCTCTCTCCATTACCAAATGATCTTGCTATGAATAGTCTTCTACCCCTTGATGATTGTGATAACCTACCATATAATGATGATACAAAAGAGCAACTTGATTATTTGACAATTCTTAATAGTTGTGATGGAATTGAAGCTTAACCTAATGCTCCTTATCCCCATATAAATATATCCATTTATTCTTTGGATTATATGACTCCTAATCTATATTTAGAGGCTTCATCTTCATTATCTTTGAGTTAGTATATCCTAAGGCCGAATATTCTTGTATTTTAGTATCAACACATACATCTCCAAGTTTTCATATTTAAACATCTTGTGTGGATACATTATTATGGGATGGATAGTATAGTTGGATGACCTACGAGATCACATCTCCATCTCATTGATTTGAGTCATTCTTCATAGGAGGTACATCATTGTCTTTCAAATTTGGTACATTGGGATGATTACTTGACAAATATTGTAGGTTCATTTTATGAGTCCCATCTTATGAATTTTATAGATGTGCTTAAGGATATTATCTCCTCTTTGATGATAACCTCATCCTAGTTGTTATCACATCATCTTCTTCTTTGGATCGTGTTATTCATTTGTTTGCACATGGTCCTAGTTTGTCACCTTCTCCATTTATTGGGCCTATACTTGATTTAATTGTGGCATACTTTCATATTGGCAAGGTGACACTTGAGAAAAGTTTAGATACATCATCATAAATCATGGTATTTCTTCCTTCACAAAAAGACACCATCAATCATGCATGTCCACTTGGTTTTGTTTCTTTAAAATGAGTGGAATGTTCAAAATTCATGGATCTTCATCATCATCCTTTATTGAGCATCCATCATCACCACAAGAGATTGTACATCATAGGAGGGAGGGCTACATAGTCTTTCTCTTTCTCTCCTATATGAAGAAAATTGATGATATATTGGTTATGTAGTTAGTTTTTGGGGGGTGATGTTGAATCCTCCTTCCTTCTTTCACTTGTACATGTTTGTTTGCATTTTTTCTATTTTGGAGAGGGATATTTTTCTTATGGGTTTTTCTCCTTTACTTCACTTGTGAGATATTTTACCTAGCATTACCATGTAGTCAAGATCCATCATTTGTGCATATTTACATTTTATCATACTCCCTAAGTTGCACTCAAGGGAGATGTTGGTGTGAACATGGTATATTGCCTTACTAGTTTCTTATTAGGCCTTATTCACACTTGCATACTTAAGCTTAGGTCATTTACATTTTGTCTCTCATATCATAGGATTAAGACAATTGTCGTGATATTAATATGACCGAGGGTTTCATCCCCATCTTTATAAAAAGAGTTTATTTATTGTATATTATACAATTTTCATTTTACATCTAATGAATTCTTTGGATTCATAGAATTTACATTGCTTCTCTCTTATGTGGCAGGTTGTTTTGGTTGCTAGTGATCCTTGGGCTATTGTGGGGATGAATTGGTCAAAAAATGAATTCTTTGGCTATAGGACTATTGTATGTAGGCCAATTTCTCATCCTATTTTTAGAAGCATTTAGTTATAGGGTATGTGCAGGATCATGATGGGCCAAAAAGTGGCGGTTATGTGTAGGGTATGTGGCTGATGACTTTTTTTACCCAAAATTGATAAAGTGAAAAGGGTTTTTAAAGGAGATTCTCAGATTTCTACCAATATAAATTATGTTTTACTTTGAATTTAATAAATAATTATTATTCATTTTCTATTTGAATTACAACTAAAGTCCTAATTAATAGGTTGATTGAAAAACATCTATAGCTTTCAACGGTATCACATTTTTGAATCCAAAACATGTGTCACATTCTATGCTTTGCATATTATAGGATTAAAAAAATGAATTTCATGAAGTTTTGACTAAGTTAAGGTGGTTAGACATACAAATTTTTATATTTTTAAAAGTTGTAATAAAAAATTCATAATTAATTATTTACTTGGAAAAAATTAAAAAAAGTATGCATCACATTGAGACATGAGTCCTCTACTTATATCTAAAAATCTTATAAAAAAATATTATCATTTTATTGTGTCGTGGTGGTATTTAAACCTACTTATTTTTTGTGAAATTTAATGCTACTCCATTGAAATTTCAAATTTTCACCAAATAGATTTTAAAAACCTAGTAGTTTAGAAACTACATTCAATTTTCGATAGATTCTATTCTTACATATTTTTGAAATAATATAGATAACTTATTCAAATTTTTACGTCAAGTTGCCTAACTTTGATTTTTTTGAATTTTTCGCCACTTAAGGGCTTGTTTTTTCCATGATGATCCTGCACATACCCTATACTCTCTTAATAATTGCACTAATGTTTGGTTAACCATTTTAACTTTTTTATCAATTTGAGGATATTATGTACTTAATCTCTTCAATCTAGTAGTCATTTTTTATATAATGCACACCAAAAATTTCCTAACAAATTTGTATTCTATATGAAACAATACTTTCTAGAAAGCCAAAATTTGACCAAAATATATGAATAATAGATCAATCACATTCATACTTGGTATGTATTATTGCATCAAATAAGAACACACATATTGCTTAAAAAATCAATCAGTGATAAAAGATAATAATTTTTCCTCTTAGATATTGGTAAACCTCCAAAAAACTCTATGGAGATATTTGTCAAGGAAGAGAAGGTACTTTTAATGGCTAACATAATTGCAACATTTAGTTATTAGGCTTGCTAACAAGTTACACAATTTATACCCTCATAAATTTAGAGACATCGAATTGCATATGAATCCAATATACATATTGTTGAAGGTCAAAAATAGTATATGTGATCCCAAAATGTCGAATAACCTTGGAGTTTCGAGCCTTCATTGAGAATGACAATATCTTCTCTCTCAAAACACACAAATTTCACCAATTTGAAGAGAAAACCATCTCATTGGTGAAAATATATATTTGGTTCAAGTAAACCACCTTACTTATTTTTGAATGGTTGTATGTATATCTTCACCATGCTCATAATTCTTTAGATTTAGTTCTTTTATGAAAGGTTCTAGTTAAGAAAGAATGTGTATTACTATTAATAATGGCAGTGTAGATAAATTATTAACTAATTTATTTATTACATTCCTTCTTGTATTTCATAACTAAGTGTAATTGTTGTAATAATTATGTCTATTTATAAAGTATATCTTGTTGAAGTTTGGATTGAGATAAAAAATAATCATGTAATGTTTTAATTTCTTCACCACTTGTACCAATGCATGCAAATTTGTATCATATGTGCAATAATTTAGGACTAAACAATAGAAATATTTTGAATGATAATACAATAGTTTATCTCCTTGTATTAGGATGACTCCTATAATATAATGACTAGCTCTAGTATCCAATTCAAATGGTTGCTACAAATTAGACAATGGCAATATGGCTATGTGGTTGATCTTGTAATGTCATCCTCAAATAATTTTTATTTCACTTTACATGTTTGAAACATTTTTTATTCCTTGTGATAGCATGAAGAGGTGGTGTTATGTATGCAAAATTCTTGACAAACTTCCTAAATATTTTTTATGGATCTATAAAGCTCCTTGTTTGGAAACACTTGTGGGATTGGTTAATTTCACTATGAATTCTTTCTTTGCTAGATCAATAATCATTTATCCATATTCAAACACATGTACAAGGTAGACAATTGGTTGTTATTAAAATCATATTTCCTACAATTCAACAAAATCTATCTCCTTATAAGTTTGCAAAACTTGTCAAATCCATATTTTCTTTGTATGTTCTACTAAAACTAGGATATTATTCAAATAAACAATAACACATGTACAAATAAGTGGTATTAATACCTCATCTATCAACCTAGTGAATATTTTAGACATTGCAAAAACCAAAGGAAATCACTAGCTACTCGTAGAGATAGCTTGTCTTGTCTTAAACCTTATTTTTCATATATCTCCTTCTTTGATCCTTGGTGATATTTAGACTTTAAATACAACATGGAAAAGTATTTATCATGTTGCAACTACTCTAAAATATAATCTATATGAGATAGGGGATACCTATTTTTAATGGTTATCTTGCTTAAGGTTCAATAGTCTATGCACATTCACCAAGTACCATCCTTATTGGGTAGCTACAATAGAAGAACCACGTGAAGATATGTTGAAGTTGATTAATACATATTTTAACAACTCTTTAAACTAACTTTTAACCACATTGGCCTCCAATATGTGTAATAATACCGTGAACACCAAACTTGCAAAAACTAGCAAGAGATCACAAAACAAGTGTAAAACATGTTAGAAAGCTAATCTAGTGTTCTCTATGAAATTCTTTAACCAAAATCACTAGAAAACATGAAATAGCAAGACATTGAACTAAATAAAGCATGTAATGTAAGTAAAATCAGCTAAACCTCCATCCCATAGGGGGAGTGGTGTTCCTTTGATGTGGAAAGAAGCCCTTTCCCAATCTTTTTAATAAGCTTGATGAAATGTGAATGATCTAAATATGAAAATGACTATAATCTAGCTAAATTGCTTGAAAATGATGAAAAGCTATGGAGTGAAATGCCTATAATGATAATGCTCTAAGTTGTGGATCCATATTGTGAAAATGCTGCCTCTATTTATAGAAGCCAAGGGTTGAAGAATGAGAGGATTTGATGAATGTGGGATAAAATGGGAGCCAATAAGAAAGTGCCAAGTATCACAATTCTATTGGAGGAAGTTGGAGCACATTTTGGGAAATGTGTGAGTGGAGGATGGAAGAGAAGTAAATGTTGTTGATTGAGGATTTGAAATTGGTGTAAGAGGAATTGAATGAGATTTGAGAGGATGTAAGAAGATTTTAAAGGTTGTAAGAGAAGTTATTGTATTTGTAAGAGGATGTGATAGATTTTTGAAAACCTTTGGAGGGAAATTGAATGAGAGGTGGTTGAGAGGAATATACCTCAGAATGTCTTTGTGAGGATAATTGAGGAATTAAATAAATAGAAGAAATTGATTTTATGTGCAACTTGGTTAGTTAACCATGAGTTGATTTAACTCTTGAGGAGTTAAAAGCTGGAGGATTTGATAATGATGATTAGAAAGCTGATTTAGGATTAATTAATCCAAAATTAATTAATTGGAGCGAATTAGGAGATGTAACATTTGATTTGATTGATTTTAATCAAATGAGAGGATTTAATTAAATATGATGAATAATTAGTTAGAAGAAGGGTGAATTAATCAATAAATTTAATTATTTGATTAATAGCTAAATTTGCTGAATTTAATTAAATAATGTTGATTATTCAATTAAATGATGAATTTGAAGTGATTTAGGACGAAACAATGTTAGTTGGTCAGAATAAGATATCTAGTATCAATTAGGAATTTTTTGGTGTCTAAATTTTTCCCTCTTTGAAGCAAAGCACCTGCTACATCGATTCAAAGAATAACATTGCCATGATCAAAATTAAAAAAAATCATAAATTTTCAGATGGCTCCTTGCTGCCCAATGGAAGAAATTATGCTACTACACTGCTCCCTCGAGAGATTGAGTAGAAATTGCAAAAAATGGTTAAGATTGCAAAAAGATTCAACAATGTTTCAGGAGTAGAAAACAACCCATGGGATGCAAAATTAAACTTACAGCGATGAAAACTAATCAAAACAGGCTTTGTTTAGGCAAAAATGAATTAAATGGGTTCAAAAACCCTAAAAAATACCTAAAAAACCCTAATTTTTTTTACATAAAAGCAGTTAAGAGGGCCATTTTCAAATCATTTGCTCACTTGACCTTTAGAGATTATGGCAATTTTTCTCTAAGGTACTGATGACATGGTGGCTCGTGTGCTTATTAGACATCGGATGGATCGGGTTTGTGAGTTCTAACAGCCTCAGGACGTAGGACCCCTGATACGCCTTTCAAAATTTCTCATTTTGCATGTTTTTGATGGATTTATTAGGGTCCTTTTAGGTCGACCAAAAGCGGTCCTCTAGGGCGTCGCTTTTGTTATGGGTGGCGTCGCATTTGCAGATGCCAACTTGCATTTGCACTAAAGTGCTTGCGGTGTTGAATGGTTCTAGAGTCGCACAAAAATTGTCGGCTCTCCTTTGCAATATTGCATAGCGTAGCCCTAGGGGAATCTGACGTTGCTCAAAGATGCCAACTCGCCTCTAAAGGATAGTGTCATTTTTTATTTTAGCATCGCATTTGAAAAACGTAGAGTGTCACTTTTGCAAATGCCATGCCACCTTTGCTATGCCGACTCACTTTTTCCTTTTGAAGGATTTTTTAAAATTTGAAAATGTGCTAAGGTGAATTTTTTGATGACATGGACGTTTTGGTTGTAGGAGGTCCTACCAATGCTCCATTCAAAGGAGCATAGGAGCCGATTTATGTGCAAAGCGATACATTTGTCAGACTAGACCCTATTTTTCCTTGGTGCGATAAGATTCAACCATATTGCCTAGATGCCCAAGGTGTGGACACACCTTGTGATGATGATAATTTTGGTGGAGAGATGGTGGAGTGAGACCTCCTTGTTCCACTTAATTACCGATGAAGCCATAGTGACATTGGAGGATGTGTGGCATATTTTGAGGATCCGTATTCATGGGGAGTGCATTATATATGATATCAAGGCCTACGGTGATGCCATTTTCCAGTTGTTTAGTGTCAATTTGTACGAGGTGGACAATGGCTAGATACACCTTCGCTGATACAAGGGGATTGCCCCTGATTTGACTTTGCTTGTCGGTGCACTGATCTCAGGAGTCCTTGTTCCTAACTGGTGAGCCAAAGGATGCAGTGTTGGATGGGGGATCGTTTGGTCCTGGATGAAGGAGGACATGACCATATGCCTACGGGCTAGTTGTCCTGGCATCTTTATATCATGATATGCACCAGGTTGTATACAATGGGGCTTGTAGCATTGGAGCGGGCATTACTCTTCTTCACATGTGGGCCTATGAGCATATTTCCATTTTGAGGTCACAGATAGTAGACATCCAGATTGGCTGTGATGATCCTGTGACATGTAGATACGGGGGGATGACCACCCTCCACTTCACAGGTATTACAAGCATCCCATACTGGAGGTGAGTTCTTGATGAGATGACAGTATTTCAGTGGAGGCCTTGGATCCATTTTCCCATATGACATGCTAATGATGATCATCTCTTCTACTGTCGGTAGTCCTGGTACATGCAAGGGAGAGAACACTATATGATCGAGTGATACCTCCTAGATAGGGTTGATTGCTAGTTTGGGGAGGTGTAGGATGCACCCAATGAGAGTCAGAGAGCCATTTATGCTCAGAGGACCAGAGAGGTAGTGTGGGGATAGAGGATCCCGCCCCAGTAGGTGATTGATGATTTCAGACAATTGGTCATGGTGCCATGGGTGTACTTTTACAGTCTAACAGATGTGGGGACCACCCAGGATTATGATGCATATTGGCAGGCTCATACCCCTATTCGATTGACTTTACCAGTTGTGCCAGCTACAACTATAGGATGGGTCAGAGGACCCCAGATTGGATAGGTGCCACAACAGCCAGGAGATCAACTATAGGATGATCAAGATAGAGGGGGAGATCATGATGGATAGATCCCACCATTGGTGCCACCCGTCGGACAAAGGACACTAGTCCAATCACATTAGTAGCCAAATTAGGATATGCCACCCCCATGACCACCACTAGGTTTTGATCCTAGGGATAGACATATAGCATCGCTGCAGGCATGGGTACAGGTTTTGATAGGGCAACTTCAACAGGCTCAGGCCTAGATTCAGACATTGGTCCAGGAGAGAGACTAGGTGCGATAGGAGGTGGCACAGGAGCACCAGATGAGGCAAGAGTTAGACATGGCCTTGGCACTGGAGATAGGATGGAGGCAACAACTAGAGGCCACAACACAATAGATATAGGGACAGGCCATGGTCCTAGCCAAGATGTATGGCCGAGCAATGTAGGAGGCATCGTATTACAATGTAGTGTACTACAGAGCTGTGGCCCAGGAGTGGCAAGTACCAAATTTCTCCCATCTTAGCCAGATTACTCCTACCAGGACCCATCACATAGGCACATCAGGGAGACCATTAGGGTCTCACCATCAGAGCCAAGGAAACCATCACAAAGATAAATAGAGCGAGGGTAGCTTAGGATATTGATAGTACACTTGGACACACTTTTTTGCATAGCCTGATTTATGATATGTACACATTAATTGGTTGAGTTCTTAACTAGCCTCTTGTATATTTGATGATGATATTGTATATTTGATTCTGATGTATCATGACATTCAAATTTTTTGATATATATGAGATGACTTGCGATGTGTTTATATGATGTGATGTTTATTTTATTTTATGTGATGGGTATATATGTATATGAATGGATGGATGCATGTAATGCTTATACTATGATGCTTTATGCTTCATGATATGCGGTGATGTATGATGTGAATGTTTATGGATCTACATGTATGCATTTATATTATGTTCTGATAGATGATGGATGCAATGTGATGATTATGCCTAACTTGTTTTTCAATATCTTTCCTATATGCAATGTATGTATGGATGGTGCAACATGTGATGATTATGATAATGCCTATATGATTATGCAATGGATGCAAATGTATGGTTTATGAGATGATTATAATAACCAATCTATATTATGATGGATAAAAATGCAATGTATGTGAGATGATTCCTATTATGATGATGTGCATAATATGCTGATGGTTTGCGGATGTAGGATGGATGCATATATAGATGTTTTTATTTATGAATGTCATGATACCATGTTAGTATTAGTAAATGGAAAAGATAGAAGAAAGAGAAAGAGAATTCAACTCTTGACTTTGAGAGGATGCAAAAAACATGATAATGATGATGATGATTGCTTATCAAATATTGGGGACATAAAAAGCTTACTTACCTTATTTTTGATAACACATCTAGATATGATGCATCAAGGTATAAAGAACTAGGATGATGTTGTACCTAATGCGATGGAATTTGACTTAAAAATTAGATAGGAGTATCCTTGTTCACACTTGGTATACAAAACCCTATTAGGATGCAGTTTTGATATTTCAAACATCTTGGAACAAAACATAGAAAGAAAAAACCTTCCTAGGTAATAGTCAACAAGACATCCAAAACACCCTCCCTACAGACCAAATAAAGTAAGCATGACCAAGGTTATATTACAAGAATATCCAATAAGCACAACAGACAAAAGATAATGATCAATGCCCCATTCCTTTCTCTCTAAATCTTTTTGATTAGACATCATCGAAAGGTCATTGGAATGAGCGCAATAAGATAAAACATCAAGACAAAGATCAAGTAAACAAACAAGCTAATGTTCTTCATACCTCTAGCCAAGACTAAACTACGGTGATGCTTGATGTTGATGTCCATTGCAGGAAGGATGCATCCTAGGACATGATGTTATCAGATGATTTTGGGACTAATGAGATGGTGGGCTATTGATACCAAGAGTCAACCAACTTGTTTACCTACTGACCTAGACTTGAGACCATTGATGTTTGAGTTTTCACTTTTAATTTCCCAAACTTGCTTCTGATTGTTTCACCAAAATTTGAAGATGATGATCATTTATTATAAGAGAATGTTTATTGTGGGTGAACGTGAAACATAATGGATGATTTTGGGTTTTTTGAATGTTTGTATTTTTGAAATGTTTTGAGGCTATTTTTGGTATTTTTTGAGGGTTTTACAAATGTTTTGATTTTCAAAATTTCTAATGTTTTTGTGTTTTATGAGATTTTGACCAAGAACCTAACTTAATGACCTATCCTAGGGGCCTCAGGGGCTAAACAAAGATTAGAATTGCCTACGTTATACACGTAAAGACCGCGCAGTTCGATTGACACCAACTCATTTATTGATGAGAAATGAACAAATAGATTGCTAGTTTATTATGACAGACTCCTAAAGGAATGACCTAGGGGCCTCAAGGGCTGATCAAAGATTATCCTTGCCTATGTTATACATGCAAAGACCATGTAGTTCGACATGGTGACTCTATTTTTTGATTTTGACTTTTTGACATGTTTTGGATGTTTTTGGATTTTTTTGATTTTATGAATGTTTTTTAGATTTTTGGTTTTTTAAGGAATATTTCAAGAATATACATGAATCCAATCCAATGTAGGTATAAGATCATGCCCCTAGCGTGGTATGATAGACTACTCCGATATAGGCCAAAAAAACTAACCTTAGCAATGTGCCAAGTAGTAATAGGAGGGATCATGATACAAACACATGATCAAGCTATGATGTGGATGCAGATGGGTGATGGATGGAGATATGGAAGTGTAATGGATGGATGATGCAGAAAAAGCCATAGAGATCATGGTGGATGGAAAGTGCTTATTTACACGAGGTGTCTGTTTTCCAAGTTTTCACCAAGGTACTTGCCCAAAGCACCACCGAAGTGGTTTTCACTAGAGGACAATTTTTTCTTTACTGTTTTCAATCCCTTTTCTGATTTTTTTGGATTTTTGGATTTTTTTGTATTTTTGATTTATACCTTGGAATTTTAGCATAATTTTTTTTGAGATGGGAGCTATTGATAGGATCCTGTAGAGGCTCCCCTTCGGGTGTAGATACCTAATATGCTCTTGATTTATAACTTGTCGTGATGATGAAGGGTCCCAACCAATTGGGTTCAAAATTTCCCTTGCTGTTTGGATTTGGCACATTCTTCTAATTCTCCTTCAACATGACCTCTTTGACTTGAAAGGTCCAACTCCTGATCTTCTTGTTGTAGCTCCTCTTGAGATGGTTTTGATAGACTTGTAGATGGTTTAAGGCATCCATGCACCGCTTGTCCAATAGTTCCAACTCATTTCACTATGACACTTGGTATTCTTCATCAATAATTAGATTCTGCAATGATATTCTTAAGGATGGGAGCTTGATCTCAATGGGAAGGATGGATTTTAATTTGTAGACTAGGGAGAAAGGGGTTGCACCTGTTGGTGTGCGGATACTCATTCGGTAGGCCCATAAGGAAAGATTTAGCTATAAGTACCAGTCACAACCAACTTCATTGACTGTCTTCTTTAGGATTTTCAAGATGGTTTTATTTGTAGCCTCAGCTTGGCCTTTACCTTGGGGGTAGTATGGAGTGGAGAAGTGATGTTGGATATTGAATTTTTGGCATAGTTCTTGAACATCTTGGTTTTTGAATGGTGTCTCGTTATCTAAGATAAGGGTTTGTGGGACACTATAGCAACAAATGAGGTAGTTCAAGATGAATTTGGAGATCTACTTCCCTTTGATGTAGGTCATTAGGATGGCCTCTACTCACTTTGTGAATTACTCAGTGGCGGTGATAATGAACTTGTGTCCATTGGATGAGATGGGTGTGATTTTACCAAAGAGATCAAGCCCCCATTGTGAAAAGGGCCGAAGTGTTATAATCAGTTGGAGCTCCTGAGCTGGTGCATGGATGAGGTCCCCATGATGTTGACATTGCAAACAATTTTGGACATAGTCATGGGATTCCTTCTCCATCGTAAGCCAATAGTACCTAGTCCTCAACACTTTCTTATCCAAGGTCATACCACTTGAGTGTGATCCACAAATGCCATTGTGAACCTCAGTTAAAGTGGTTAAAGCTTCCTCAGGGTTAAGGCATCACAAAAACTTTCCTTCGATACTCCTACGGTATAGGGTGTCTCCTAAGATAACAAAACGGGATGACTTCTTGACAAATGTTCTTTTTAGTTTCAGGGTGATATCGACAGGGAGGACTCCTATTTTCAAGTAGGTGTATATATCATGGTACCAAGGATCACCAGGAGCAATGATTTCACACATGAATTTAGACTTTGGTGCCTCAAATGCTGGTATGAGAAGCTGCTCTACTAGGAATTCATGTTTATGGACATTGTGTGGGATATCTAGTAGTGATCTAATTGTTGCCATGGCATCTACTGCTCTATTGTTTTCCCTTAGTATTTTCTCAAATGTGATGTCAATGAAGTATTCTTTGAGACTCTCCACCAGTTTCTTATATGGGGCTAGCTTGTCATCCTTTGTTTGGTATTCATCATTGACCTAGTTGATGATAAGCTGCGAGTCCCCATAGACCTTAAGTGCCATAATCTACCATTGTACTACAATTCTGAGTCCTATGACAAGAGCCTCATATTCTGCAATGTTGTTTGTGCAAGGAAAGGACAACTTATATGATTTTGGTATGCAATCTCCTTGTGGTGTGATGAAGAAGACTCCTACTCCTGACCCGTGTTGTGTGTAGGATCCATCAAAATATACTTTCCAATGATTTTCTACACTTAGATTAAAGATTGGATCATCAGGGAACTCTGATATTAATGGGATTTCTGAATATATGGGTGCCTCTGTCAGTTAGTTTGTAATTACTTGTCCTTTAATGGCTTTCCATTCTACATACTCAATGTCATGTTCTATCAGGATCATGAACCATTTAGCCATCCACCCTATGAGTGTTGCTTTAGAGAGTAGATACTTGAGAGGATCTATCTTGGAGATGAGTTTTATCTTACATGCCAACATATAGTGCCTAAATTTCTGTGCAAAAAACACTACTGCGAGGCAAGCCTTCTCAATGAATGTGCAATTCAGCTCATGTCCTACCATGGTTCTACTGATATAGTACATATCTCTCTTTCCCATTTTCATCATGTTGAGATAAGAGAGAGCCAAGGGCTACTACTGTTGCTGATATATACAAGATCAATGGCTTGTTCAGAATTGATGGCATAAGGGCTAGTGGTGTGAGCAAGTACTCCTTGATTTTATTGAATGCCTGATCACATTTTTGGTCCCATTTGTATGCTACCCCCTTGTGGAGTAGATGAGAATATGGGATAGCCTTATCTTCTAATTATTATATAAGTTGGAAAATGGATTGGAGCCTTCCATGCAATCCCTTTAATTGCTTCAATTTTCTTGGTGATTCCATCTCAAGAATGGCTTTGACTTTGGCAGGGTCTATCTCGATTCCCCTCATAGATATAATATACCCTAGAAGTTTTCTTGATTGCACACCAAAGACACATTTCTTAGGATTGAGCCTAACCTTATATTCTTCTAGCCTGTCAAAGATGGAGCTCAGAGTTGCTATGTGATTTTGACACTTTCTTGATTTAGCTAATATGTCATCCACATAGTCTTCCATAGTTTTGTGAATCATGTCATGGAAGATTAGCGTCATAACTCTTTGGTAGGTAGCTCCTGCATTTTTCAACCCAAATGGCATCATGCTTCAATAGTAAGTTCCCCATGGATAGGTGAAAGTTGTTTTGTGCTGATCATCCTTAGCTATCATGATCTGATTATACCCTGAAAACCCATCCATTAGTGATAGCAATTCATGCCCCACTATCATATCCACAATCATGTCTATATTTGGGAGAGGGAAATCATCCTTAGGACATGATTTGTTCAGGTCCCTAAAGTTAGTGCAGATACAAATGCCTCTAGTGGGCTTAGAGACAGGTACAAGGTTTGAAACCCATTTTGAATAATCAATTAGCCGTATGAAGCCAACATCAAGGAGCTTCTATAATTCAAGTTTGACTAGTAATTCTATTTGTGGATGCATCTTTCTCAGCTTTTTTCTTACTAGTTTTGCCTTTGGATAGATGGCTAGATGATGAACCACAACCTCTGGATCAAGACCAGGCATGTCAACATAGGTCCATGTAAAGTTTACCTTTCTTTCTATAAAAAATACAACTAGAAGTTCCTGTTCTTCTGTCAAAAGTGATTCTACATAAAAGGTGATATGTGGTATTTCTTCGGTTCCTAGGTTGACCGGATTGCACTTCTCTACCAAGACTGTTAATTTTTCCTGATGAATAACATTGAGGGGAAGATTGAATCCCTCATCCTTTGGTACCTCAGTGAGGTTTTCACCATTGGATACGTCCTTTTTTTTACTATTTTTGGGTTAGAAAGTGCCACAGTCTAGTTTTCACTTAAAGACCTAGATATTACTCTTAAATTTTCAATTTTACGACTGAAGGATTCAATCGTTTCCCCATACTATGCATGTGTTTCTAGCTCAATGTCAAACCTAGATTTATGATCTCCATATGGTAGAGTATCCCACAGTCCCATGAATTTTGAGAGAGCCTCATCATTTTTGAACATGTTTAAGATCGATGGTCCTCGTTGGTCATAATCGATGAGTTGGGGTCAGAAAGTGCCATAGTGTGGTTTTCACTTAAAGACCTAGATATTACTCTTAAATTTTCAATTTTGTGACTGAAGGATTCAATCATTTCCCCATAGTATGCACGTGTGTCTCTCTTAATGTCGAACCCAACTCAATGTGTGGTTCTCACCATTGGATATGTCCTTTATTTTTACTATTTTCAGGTCAGAAAGTGCCACAGTGTGGTTTTCACTTAAAGACCTAGATATTACTCTTAAATTTTCAATTTTGTGACTAAAGGATTCAATTATTTCCCCATAGTATGCATGTGTGTCTAGCTCAATGTCGAACCCAACTTTATGATCTCCACATGGTAGAGTATCCCGCAGTCCCATGAATTTTGATATAGCTTCATCATTTTCGAACTTGTCTAAGATCGGTGGTCCTCATTGGTCATAATCGATGAGTTAGGATTAGATAAGTTTTAGCTCATTGGTCTAGTTATTTGGTTTGAAAGATAGGATACTGATCATGAAAAGAGAAGAATCCTCAAATAACATGGGTAGGTCAATGATGGGGTCCTCGTCACATACATCGGTTATATCAAAGGTAGAGTTATCTAGAGGTAGCCCTGTGGATACTGGTAATTGAAGAGGAGCTTTGACTTTTTTAACCGAGGCACCTTTGCCCCATATGGTTATCTTTAGAGGGGTACATCCAAGGCCAAGATTCTTCATACACTTCTCAGGAATGATGGGTTCTAAAAGGTCGTTATCATTTTGTTTGAGCTTTTCATTTTTGTTATAGCCCCATCCTTGCATTAACTACAATCCTTTGTTGTCATTGTCCATGGGAAGATTAGGTATGGGATTTTCATCTTGATACAATAAGCTTGATATATCCCTTTTGTCTACTACTTCCTAGCTTAGGTCCCCCCATCTTTTGAATCTGGAGGGGTCCGCTTTGAAGGTTTGAGATGGCGTGTCAATCGGTTGGGGTTTCCCATGAGATCAAGGAGATTGAGGTAACTCTCCTATTACAAAGGCACTCTTTTTCATTTTATAGTGCCCACACCAATTATCTCAGACAATGACTTTAATATTAGATATGTTTGGAATGGAGGGTGTCTTTGTCTCAAAAGTGGAGGCTAGGGTGGATGGGTCTATATATGGAGATGTGGGTCCCTCATCATTCTTCGGGACTTGAGGGATCTTGTAGTACTTGGCTTCCAGATTCTTACAATAATAAAATGGTTTAGGATCACCATGGACTATGACCTCTTGGTTTTGATAAGGAAACTTTACACATTGATGGAAGGTGGATGTGACAGCTTGCATCCCATGGATCCATGGGTGTCCTAGGAGGATATTGTAAGGTAGCTCAAGATCAAGGACTTGGCATGTAGTTTCCATGATTGTTGGCCCTACTTGAAGAGGGAGTTGAATGGTGCCTAGAGACACCCATTCTTGATCATCATATGCCTTGATAGTAATACCATTACCCTTTTCAATGAAATCTTCAGAGAATCCTAGATTCTTTATTAGCTTAAGAGTACAAATATTCAACCCTGCACCTCCATCTACTAGGACTCTTTTGAATTTATTCTTATGGACTAGGACTTCCAGATGGAGTGTGCAGTTATGAGATGGTTGTGTTAGGAAGTCCTGATCAGAAAATGTTAGGAGATGTGGTGTGGTGATATGTCCAACCATAGCTTGGAACTGATTCACGTCAAGATTCGTGGGGATAATGGATGAAGCCAATGCTTTTTCTAGGATTTCCCTAGGTGTCGGTGAGATTTTCAATAACTCCATGATGGAGACCTGGGCAGGGGTCCTTTTTAATCGATCCAAGACATTATAAGCATTGGGGATTAAATTTGGATTGGTGGTAGATGCCTTTAGTGGTTGGGATTGTCTTGAAATGGTAATTCTACCATCGTGTGTGGTGACTCCATAGTCAGCTTTGGATCCCTTAATGTTGAAAAAGGTGACCCACTCATCTAAAGATGCAACAACATGGTCACAAACATGGTTCACATTATTATACTTTGCCTTACCATTGTTTTTTCCCTTATTGTGATCTAGCATCAGATTTGTGTATATTTTGAGATCTTGATTTCTTGTGGGTTGTTCAATGGTTATGATTTTTCCATCGATGAGGTCTTGAATTATATTTTTAAGTCTCATGCAACTGGATGTCATGTGTCCCTTAATTTTTTGAAAATCATAGAGATGTTTCTCATTATACCATGGTGGTTTAACTTGAGGCTCTTGATAATTGTCATAAATAGGGATCTTGATAAGTTTTTCCTATACCGACTATTGTAGGACAAACTCAATTGGTTCCCTGAATGGAATGTATTTTTGTTTAAGGGGATACCTATTCCTTGGAGGTAGTCCCCCTTGATTATTCAGGTTATTGACCGCTTGATTGTTGGGTTGTTGTGATCATGTGTTGGCTTGTGTGTTGTTTTGGTTGTTGACTTGTAGTTGTTGATATGATTGTGTGTTTTACCTTGGGGCACTGATAATAACTTTGGTGTCAACTAGGCCATCATTAGTAACATTCTTGTTCTTTTCCCATGTGTGAGGTTTTTCATTATAACTGGTTGATGGACGGTTGTCTTGATAAGTAGGTGTCCCCCCTTGTGCAATAAGGGCTCTTTCGATGTCGAGCACCTTGGAGATCAACTGGTCATATGTTGTGATGCATTGCATTTTCAAATGGAAGGACAAGGTCCCTTCTAGATTAGTGATGATGGTACCAATTTGCTGTTCTTCAGACATAGCCCACTTGCTCCTGTTGGCCTTGGATTGCCATCATTGCAAGGATGCAAATGTTTCCCTCTTGGCTTGTTTTAGAGCAGATAGTTTTTCTAGACTCATGCCCATGCCTATGTTGAATGAATAGTTTTGTATGAAAAAATCCATAATTTCTTGGAACTTTTTTATTTTGAGAGGAAGGCGGGAGAACCATTCCATTGCTGGTCCAACCAAACTCCAAGGGAATAGTCACATTAGATAAGACTCATCGTATGCAACTTCCATATAGTGGACATGAAATTCCCTGATGTGATCTTTAGGGTTGCCAGTCCCACGATATTTGTCAAATTTAGGTATCTCAAACCCTTGTGGGAAGGGAACCATTGCAATGCTTCTATCAAATGGATAGGGGCACAAATTCCCTTGTGTTTTTGTTGTTTTTCTGGATTGTAGGTCTAGCACCTATTGTGAGAGTAATTTGATTTGTGCAGACACATCATTTTGTGGATCAGATGGTGGGATGAATGTGTTTTGGGATGTCTTGATCATTTGAGTGACGTGTGGGTTATTTTGTGTGTTCGTGGGAGGCTACTGCAAGTTTTGTTGTGCCACCAATGCTTTTTGGTATGCTCGCAATTGTTGCTATGCCAACAATGCTTGTTATTGTGCCAACAATGCTTGTTGTTGGTCTTGCTGCTATTGTGCCAATAATCCTTGTTGTTGGGCTTGTAACTGAGCTACTTGTTGTTGTGCTTGGTATTGTTGCAAAGTTTGCTGATAAGCTTTTTGCTGTAACAAAGCTTGTTCTTGAGCTTGCTGAGCTTGATACTGATCTTGAGCTTGTTGGGCGGCTTGTGCAACTTGGGTAGCCTGTGTGGCTTATGTGGCTTGTGCTACTTGTGTAGCTTGTGCAACTTGTGCAACATGTAATTGCTAGAATGCTTTTTGATAGGCTTGCTGAGTAGCTTGTAGTGTAATGTTGCATTGGTTTTCCACATTTGGATTTGGTGGTGGAGGTGGAGGATTCAGAATGGTGTGAGATGGTGTGATGAGATTTTGTTGAGGTGGTTGTGGAGGTGTTGTTTGAGTGATGATAAGGGGTTGTGTGGTGGATGGTGTGGTTGATATGCTAAGTCCTTGAGAGACCACATTTAAGGTGTTATAGATGGTGTAGTGATTGATTGTGTTGTTTGGATTGGTGCCACTTGGTGTTGCAATATTGGTGGAATGCTTGGAGGATTTGGTATGTTGATTTGATTCATGATGGAAGGATTTTTTTGGTTTGGTTGATTGATGATTGGTAAAGGGGGTTGCCACAGACCAAGGATTGGTGTAAATGTTGATGGTAGAGGGGGAAATGGTGGGAATATGGGTGGTATGTTTCCTTGAGAAAGTGATGATGAGGGATCAAAGATCCCCCCTTTTCCAAATAGAACCACTTGTCCTTGTGAAGTCATGGGGAGAGACACTTGCGTATCAAGAGAATATGTTGGTGATGCGGCGAAAGTGGATGGATTGTTGGTGTCATGAAAGATGAGTGGGACGTATGGATGCTTTGTATCTTGAGGAATGTTATTTGGTAGACCCAAGATGGTGTTTACATCTAAGTCTTGGTTATTTACAAGGGGATCTGTTTGAAGAGCGTGAAACAATGAACTTCCCTTGGTAACCATAGGTTGACTTGAAGCATGAGATGATGTTGGTTGTATGATGGGCTGGATGACATTTTGGAAAGAAGGTGTGAATGATACCGGTGGCATAATCCCAAGAGGTTTTTCCACAATAGTGCTTACATCATAATCAAAAGGGAGTTTAGCCCCTTCATTTGTTAATGCTAACATGTATTGTGAAGGATTAAGTCTCATCATTGTGTTGACAATCTTGTGGTTATCAGGATTTTGGACTATCTCCATGTTTTCATCTTGAGTCATTCCTAGGAAATTGTTGGTAACATCCTCCACTTTGCAACCTCCCTCTTGAAGATCTTGTGGTAGTTGAGGAAGGTTGAGTCGGGGATTGTTAGATTCGATGGGATTGATTTTAGGTGCAATTTGACTCAAGTCATGCTTGAAGTAGACGTCTCTTTGTTTACTTCCATGTTTTTCTTGTGTTGAGATATAGTTTGGACCATAAAATAAGGATCAACTTTCAGGAATATGGGAGGTGAACCTCTAACTCCTTAGGTTGGTCTAAAATTTAGGTACAAAAAAGAAAATATAATATGTTAAGGATCAAATGGTGGTGATGAGATAAATGAAAGATGGATGATGTGAATGATTGAACTCTTAAGAAACCTTGGAGGGATACTAGACTTTAGGAATTTTTTGAATTTTTTGACTTTGGATTTGATTTGGATTTTTTTTTGGAAATTGATTTGGATTTTGGATAATGAACTCATAAACCCCAAGATGTTGGATGTTATCTTGGAATAAACTTGTCCACAAGGTGATAATTTAACTAAGTGTATGAAGAAGGATTCATCCACACACACTTAGCTAAACAAGATGATTTTTGATTTGAAGGATTTGCCAAAAGTCTAGCATGAAGGATTTTTTCCAAGATTCCAAGAGTTGTTGATGAGATGGGATTTGATTGATGTTTTGGAGATGAATGAAGTGTTTGATTTGATCCTAAATTAACCTAAGAGGGAATTTGTTTACAAGGCTAGGATAGTGAAGAACATGTTTTTCCCTATGAGTAGTTCAAACCAAAAGACCAATGTTTTGCTTGGAAGACCATAAGACAAAAGATAACAAGCACTTGTGTGGCCCAGTTTAATTGATTTAATCTTGGTTGAGTGGATTCTTTTTACCACATCAACAATTCTTGCTTTAGATTTCAAACTAAATGTCTATGTCTCAATTCCTTTTCATTCCACAAGGTCCATTATGTGAAAATCAAGGAATCAAAGGCACAATTTTCCTATGTTGAATTTAGAGAGAGAAAATTGAGATATGAGCCAAAATATTTAGAAGCCTCTAAGGATAGAATCCCTAGGGACAAAAACAATATGTGGACTTTTTCAAAGATATTTTTTCTTCCAAATGGTTTGAAATTTGACAACTTTGTGGAATGTTTGTTTCCAAGTTTTGAGATTTCAAGCAATGTATTTAACTGACTCAGATTGCAGAACCCTAGGATAGAAAAGAAAATATTTGTTGAATTCCACTTGGATTTCTCTAGATGCGCTTATTCAGAGTGGATGTTTAGAAGCTTGACCACACTGGCTCCCCTCCATGACACTCACTTCTACGGGTCAGCCAAGCTTCAATTTCTCATGAATTTTCCATGACAAACTCTTCATCTATACTAAGAACCACAAGTATGTGGGATGACTTTAGAGGTCTGACCTCCTGACACCAACAAATAGTTAGGGATTTTGGATTTTATACAGATTGGTTTGTAATCAAGGCACTCGTTCAGATGACCACACGAGAGGCAAGATCAACCCATATAAAGAGTATCACCTGCTTGTCCATAGGAGAACCTGTAATGATGATTTTCCTCAACATTCAAATTTATATACCAGTTGGGAGTAGCTTAGAATTTAGCTCATTACCGGGTTGAGTCATTCCCTTGGGGTGAGTACTTTTTCCCACCAAGCCAGGCTCTCTAAAGGTAAAAAACAACGGAGTACATTTGTAGTTTGACCACCTAACACACTTAGGAGGGAACACACACAATGCCTTTTCTTCATGCTCACATGTTTTGTTCAATTTTAAACCCAAACTTTGAAGTGTGGAGGCAATCTTTTAGACAACCTAATGTCACTAAAATGCTTTTGATTCTCAAGATTTCCATGAAGCACAAGAGAAGTGCATATGCATTCAAATGGCACAAATTGCAAAAAAGATTACAAGAAAAAGAAAACACAAGTTCATTTTAATCCTCAAAGCAATGATGAGTTCGTTTTAAGCACCAAAAACCAAACTATGAAGTTGCTTGTTCAATTTTAATCCAAAATCAAGGTTTGGTAAGTTTCTAATGTTTATTTTTAGCCCAAATTTGAAAAAAACCAATCAAAGATTAATTTTAAATCCAAATTAATAGAAAACAAAAACAACAAGTGGATATTCTAGACTATTACAATAAGCATTTAAAAATGATTTTTTCAAGTTCAATGTCCAATGCCCACTTTTTGAACTTAAATATGCTTTGGATTTATCCACCTTGATGCAAAGTACTTAGGCGCCCTCAAATTGCATGCTACACTTGGCCGTTGGTGTTGCACTACAAAAATTTTCCAACTTCAACACTACAAAAAAAAAAATTACTTGCTGATGAGGCTCAACAACTGATGATCAACAAAAATGTTAAAAAACATTATGTACAACTTTAGCATGGTATGGCTTCAATAATCTTTCATGTCATCAATATGTTACTCAAGGGAGCCCCCATCTCTCTAATATGAAAATAGAGAAATATAAAATTCCATGAAAATGAACATACAAAAAATGAACCAAGCGTCTTGCAATTAACAATTGTTAGAGACTAACAAAAAATATTGTTGCAGTATTCAAAACATTCAGTTTGCATTCTAAAAAGATCTTCAAGGAAACTTTTTGGCCTCTAACAAGCAGATTAAGTCATAATGTTTGTATGATATGTTACATAGACAATCTTTTTCTGGTAACTAGTGTCACAAAGTCTAATCAAACAAGACAATAAATGGGCATAAGATAAAATTTAAAGTTCACTTGATGTTGCGTGAGTTACTTCAGAACAAGCAGGAAAGAATCATCATATTGGTTTGTAGCCATGGCATGACTCCTGGCAAAGAAAAGCTCTATTTTGTGCAAAATAAGGGGGAATCCAAACACCTCACAAGATGGAAGCTAAATGCATCCATCAATCAATAGAGAAAATACTATAAGAACTATTTTGTTTTACATTTTTCTCAAGTTAAAGCACATGAGAAAACTTAAGGAAAAAATAATCTGAATTTACTTGGATAACCGGGGATAAACTGTTAAGATAGTACCTTTATTCTCAAAATCAATAACTTTCAATAATAATAGTCAGCTCTTAATGATAATGGACATAAATAAGAAGCTCGACACACTTCTTATTTCCATATGATTTAAAGTCTCTTCAATTGATGAATGTCTCACTCAACCATCATGGTGCCTTCAAGAGAAGTTACAACAATCAATGTCTGATCAAGCAAGCTTAGAGAACACAATAAGGGATTTGAAGGTGAAGGAATGCAAAAAAGGATGCACAAATAAGTCACATGGACTGTTGACAATATGTGCCAAAAGATGTGGTCTCATCGAATACAATAATTGCAAGATATCCACAAAATGGATCTGTCGAAAGACTTTAGATTGTAGTTTCAACTTGTGTGACACAGATCATTTAATACAATGCAACAACTTTAATGGACACACAAACAAGTCATGTGAACTCTATATTTATAGAAAGATCGCTATCTATGTCAATTTATGAGTACATTCAAAACATCAACATTTGCAATGATTACTTATATTGATAAAGAGATTGGGGCCCATACCTTTTTTCTTTTCATTTGTAGTCAAAGCAATCTACAAGATCAGTGTATTACTTGAAAAATTGAAAGTGAAATCACATCACATAATTCATCATATCAATCAAACATGATTTCTATGTTGCCCACTTAGATCAATCTTCGTTGGTGTCGTGAAGGAGCTCAGAGATGCCACGAAGTGGTAGCACAAGTTCTTAGCCAACGCCATTGAAAGTTGGGCCTATGGAATGGAAAAGTGACCTACCTCGCACCATTCAATGCACCGTTTAAATTTAAAAATTGTTAGACAATGTCAATAATATATTTAATATATGGCTCAACTTGGAACACGGGTTTGCACTTTGGAGAAAATTAAATATGTCTGAAATGTGATTTGCAAGCTTCTCTGATTGAAGGGTGATGAGTAACAAAATTTTCTTTCAGATTTAATATCTTAGTATTGATTGAGAAGGAATGCTACTTGCAAAACCTCGATATCTCAAAGCAATAGCAATAATGATGCCTAAGTAGGGCTCCCGATGAAAATATGACCAACGCCCCCAAGAAAAGAGCAAGGTCTAACCCTAATATTTACTCTAAAAAGGTGCTCTTGTTTGGTAGAAAAGAAATCAATGGGTCTACCATGAGCAGACACCCCAAGGAAAACCCTTTCTTTTAATTCACCATCAACACTACTTGGCAAAGGATGGTTTGGGAAACACTAGCCGTTTGGGAAACAATAAGGGGAGATCATGAAGCAAAGTTTCAACTATTTTTATAGTGAGAGGAAGAGTAATGGCCTCAAAAATTAAAGTTTATATGAGGAGAAGAAAAGACATTAGATTTCTATTTAATGCATTTTCATGGTGGATTTGTGTATGTGAATACATAGTGGTTTCAAAAACTTGAAATAATCATTACCCCAGAATAAAAGTACAATATAGTACTATGTGCAAGAGAACTAATTAAAGGATACACCGTTTGTCAAAGGAAGATGATCAACTGAAACCTAACAAGACCCAATGTTAAAACTAATGAACCTAACTAACAAGAGATTTTTGCTCAAACCAATGAAATCTTTCAGCGATTGCACTTGCCATGCCTATTTCTTTTTCCTTGATTTTTTATTTCACAGAGATATTTAATCCAATAGTCAAAGTAAGTTAAATGCATTTGTAAAAAATGTGCTAAGAAGCAAAGACTTTACAACCCCATCTAGAGCATTAATCAATATTATATAAAAAACAAATATTTTACAGTCCTGCATGAATCGATATTATATCAATAGAAACAAAAAATTTATATTTCTATCTACTGCATGAAATAGAGGTGAACATAAACAAAGATTGTGGGTTCGAGCCCCACGGTGGGCACCAAAAAGTAAGCCAAATTTAAATCTCATACCAACATGATCAACACACAAGGGAATTAGTCAAGTTAGCAAAGACAAATCAAGCTCCCTATGAAATTCTTGATCACATTAAGATAAGAAAATATGACAATAAAATCACACAAAGAAAGCATAAAAGCATGTAAACCTATCTAAAATAGACCAAACCTCAATCCCAATTGGTGTTCCTTTGATGTGAAAAGAGAGCCCTTTCCAAATCCATTGTGATGAGATTCCAATGATAATGAATAAGACTTCAAAATGTGATGAAACGCCAGATGAGTGATGAAGATGAATGTGTGTATAGTGAGAATGCTAAGATTGTGGATGGATTGTGGAGTAGAAGTGCCTTGTATTTATAGGTTGAAGGGTTGAAGAATGGAGAGATGGGAGGAATGTGGGACTAAAGGAGATTCAATAAGATTGGGACACTTGTCTCAATCCTAATGGGTGAAGTTGGAGCACATTTTGGAGAATGTGCATAGTTAATGCATATGGTTAAGGATTTGAGAGGTGTAAGAGAGATTAATGCATGTGTAGGAGGCTTTAAATGAATATGGTTGAGATATTTTGGAAGGAAATTATTTGAGCAAGAAAGTCAAATAAGTGGAGTTAATGAAGGAATATTCCCTTAGAATATTCCTTTGTGAGGGAAAATGAGATAATTAGTTAATAAAAAAAATTGATTTTCATGTGCAAGTGGGTGGGTTAGTCAGGGGTTTAGGTTTGACCCAGGTTGAGTCAAAAGCTAGAGGATGGATAATGATGGTTAGGGGTTAATTAATTCAAATTAATTAATTTGAAGGAATTAGGGGATTTGACATTTGATTTAATTAATTTGATTTATTAAATCAAATGAGAGGACTTTTAGGACTTTAATTAAATAAATTGATTTATTTAATCAAATATAATGCACATTAGTGAATTAATTCAAATTAATTAACTTGAAGGAATTAGGGGATTTGACATTTGATTTAATTAATTTGATTTATTAAATTAGATGAGAGGACTTTTAGGACTTTAATTAAATAAATTGATTTATTTAATCAAATATGATGCACATTAGTGAATTAATCGAATAAATTAATTTATTTGATTAATAGAAGAAATGATTTTAATTCGAGCGTCTATATTTTCCCCTCTTTGAAGCAATGTACCAATTACATTAGTTCAAAGAATAACACTGTTGAGATCAAAATTCAAAAATTTCCTAATTTTTTTGGATGCCCCAATGTTTCCCTAGTGGAAATAAGTACATTGGTACACTGCCCCCTCAAGAGATTGGGCGAAAAGTTTGATTTTAGAGTCGATCTCATGACAAAGAGGTTCAGGATGGATGTATGGATGATAAGGGGTTGTGTGGTGGATGGTTTAGTTGATATGCTAGGTCCTTGAGAGACCACATTTTGAGGTGTTATAGATGGTGTAGTGATTGATTGTGTTGTTTGGATTGGTGCCACCTCGTGTTGCGATATTAGTGGCATGAGTGGAGGATTTCGTATGTTGATTTGTTTCAGGATTAGAGGATTGTTTTGATTTGGTTGATTGATGATTAGTAAAGGGGGTTGCCCCAAACCAAGGATTGGTGTAGGTGTTTATGGTAGAGGGGGAAATGGTGGGAAGATGGGTGGTGTGTTTCCTTGAGAAAGTGATGATGAGGGATCAAAGATTCCCCCTTGTCCTTGTGAAGTCACGGGGAGAGAGACTTGTGTATCAAGAGAACATGCCAGTGATGCGGTGAAAGTGGATGGATTGTTGGTGTCATGAAAGATGAGTGGGACATATCGATGCTTTGGATCTTAAGGATCGGTATTCGGTAGACCCAAGATGGTTTTTGCATCTAAGTCTTAGTTATTCACAAGGGGATGTGTTTGAAGAGCGTGAAATAATGAACTTCCCTTGGTAACCATAGGTTGACTTGGAGCATGATATGATGTTGGTTGTATGATGGGATGGATGATGTTTTGGAAAGAAGGTGTGAATGGTACTGGTGGCATAATGCCAAGATATTTTTCCACAATAGTGCTTACATCATAATCAGAAGGGAGTTTAGCCCCTTCCTTTGCTAATGCTACTATGTATTATGAAGGATTAAGTCTTATAATTGTGTTGACAATCTTGTGGTTATTAGGATTTTGAACTATCTCCATGATTTTGTCTTGAGTCATTCCTAGGACATTGTTGGTAACATCCTCCACTTTGCAACCTCCCTCTTGAGGATCTTGTGGTAGTTGAGGAAGGTTGAATGGGGGATTGTTAGATCCGATGGGGTTGATTTCAGGTGCAGTTTGACTCAAGTCACTTGAAGTGGATGTTTCTTTGTTTGCTTCCATGTTTTTCTTGTGTTGAGATATAGTTTGGACCATAAAATAAGGATCAACTTTCAAGAATATGGGAGGTGAACCTCTAACTCCTTAGGTTGGTCTAAACTTTAGGTACAAAAAAGAAAATCTAAGATGTTAAGGATCAAATGGTGGTGATGAGATAAATGAAAGATGGATGATGTGAATGATTGAACTCTTAAGAAACCTTGGAGGGATACTAGACTTTAGGATGTTTTGGATTTTTTGACTTTGGATTTGATTTGGATTTTGGATAATGAATTCTAAACCCAAAGATGTTGGATGTTATCTTGGAATAAACCTGTCCACAAGGTGATAATTTAAATAAGTGTATGAAGAAGGATTCATCCACACACACTTAGCCAAACAAGATGATTTTTGATTTGAAGGATTTGCTAAAAGTCTAGCATGAAGGATTTTTCCCAAGAGTTGTTTGTGAGATGGGATTTGATTGATGTTTTGGGGATGGATGAAAGTGTTGATTTTGATCCTAAATGAACCTAGAGAGACTTTTGTTTACAATACCTAAGTATTGAAGAACATGCTATACTTCTGAGAAAATTTCAACCCTACAAACTGAGATACTGAAAACGTTGGAAAAGAGCTCGATTTTGACAATAATAGAATGAGTACAAGTTTGGGTTTTCCTTTGATGCATGTTTGTAAAATTTATAGAGCAATCTTTCTCTAACTTGATAAAGCATAGACTGATGTTTCTTGAGATTTCTTGGACTAAGACGTTTGTGACGATTGATAGACTTTGGTTTTGGGACTTTGATCTTGCAGGAAATCATTTGAACAAACACATGTGTGGGGTTCAATTTGTCTTTTATCTTTGCTTAATGGATTCTTTTTACCAAAAACACTTTCTTGCTTAGCTTTTCAACTGAATGTCTATGACTCAATTTATTTTCATCCCACAAGGTCCATTATGTGGAAATCAAGAGAATCAAGGCAATAGTTCCCTAATGTTGACTTTAGAGAGAGCTTATTAAGATATAGGCCAAAATATTTAGTAGCCTCTAAGAATAGAATCCTTAGGGACAAGCAGTAATACTTGGACTTTTCAAAGGTATTTTCTATTTCTAAAGGGTTTGTGTGAATGGTTATCTTATACCTACTCAAAAATAGACAAACAACCCAATGTTAGTCCTCAAACACCTCTAAAACAATCATTCCCCATGTAATTCATCTAAATGCAATAAACAAGAAAACAAAGATTGAATATCAAGTAAAAGCTTATTGAAATCCTATTTAAAACACTCAAACTAGTATCCCATGGGGGAATTGGTGCTCCTTTGATGTGGAAAGTAGCCCTTTCCCAATTCCTTGAAAGCTTTGATGATGAACAATGTGATCCTTGGTGAAATTTGCAATAACCTAGCTATGGTGATGAAATGCTATGAAAACCTTGATGAACAATGGATGAACTTGCATAAAATCTATACATAGTGACTTTGCCTAAAGTTGTGGATCCAAAATCAATAGAAGAGCTCTCCATTAATAGAAAAGAAGGATGGAGGAATGAAAGATATGAAGAATGTGGGACTAAACATAAGCCAATGGCATTGTGCCATTTGTCAACATGCTAGTGGAGAAAGGTGGAGCACATTTTGATCAATGTGCAAATAAATGCAATTAGGTGGAATTTTGAAATTTGAAAGTTGGCTTGTGGAGGAAGAGATGGAAGAAGAGTTAATGCCACTTGGCTCAAGAAAAAGGACATGTAAGAGGCTTAAATTCCATGTTGGAGGACAAGTCCTTTTGGGAGGGAGATTTCAAAATGAGGGAATATTCCAAATAAATGCCATTTTGAATGAAATAGAAGAATTGATAAATTGATTTACTTGTGCAAGTTGCAAAATCTAGAGGATTTGATGGATTAGAGTTAGAGTTAATTAGGATTTAATTAACTTAGATGGAGATTAGTTTGATTTGACATTTGACTTAGATTTTTGAATTTATTTAGATCAAATGGGAGGAATAATGAACATTAGATTTAATTAAATAACGTTTGATTTATTTAATTAAAAGGGATGATGTTAGATTTAATCAAATAAAGGTTAATTTATTTAATTAAAGGAATATGACTTTAGAATTTAATTAAATAAAATGATTTATTTAATCAAAAGAGGAACATTAGGATTAATCAAATAAAATGATTTATTTAATTAAAAGAAGATGATGATTTAATCAAATAAAATTGATTTATTTAATTAACAGAGGAAATATGATGAATTTAATTAAATAAGGGTTATTCAATTAAATGGTTAATAAAGGAGTGATTCAGAGGGAATTGATGTTAGTAAACTAGGATCATGTGCATGAGATCAATCAGTATAATTTGAACGTCTACATTTTGCCCCTCTTTGAAGTAATGTACCTGCTGCATTGGTTCAAAGAATAAACTTGTTGAGATCAAAATTCATTATTTTTTTATTTTTTTAGATACCCCACTACTACCCTAGTGGAAGAATTACGCTGGTATATTGCCCCCCGAGAGATCAGACAAAAAATTGGATTTTTGGGTGATTTCTCAAAAAAAGAGAGGATAAGCTACTTGACGGGTCCAAAAATGCTCTAGGATGCTAAAAACATGCCAAAATGTAGAAAAAGGATACAAAATGGGCCTCGATTGGGTAAAAATGGGGTTAGGGGCACAAAACCCTAGTTTGATGGCTAAAATAGGTCAAAAAACCCTAATTTTCATGCTTAAATAGCCTTCAAGGGGTCACTTTCAATTCATTTTCACATTCAGGCTTTGAGAATTCCTTCATTTTGAGCTCTGACCCTCGTGCAAAATGGCACAAAGAGTGCTTCCCCAACACATTTCTGAGTGAGTTCGAGTCTACTAGAGACGTCTAGGCGTAGGACCACCGGTATGTTATCCTAACCCAACCTTTAATTTTGATTTTTTGTGCACATTTATTATATTTTGAAGGGTTAACTTGTCCAACCTCACTATATAGCAATGCTAAAAGTGCATAATCAACAACGTTAAGCTCTAAATCGCACCACTATTGTGACTTGCGACACCGCATCACAGTTTAGGTTTTAGGTTGCAAATTCCAAAGGGAAATGCCATTGCATATGGCGAATGGTGACGCCACGCTTCAATTAGGTTTTAGGGTTTTAGGTCAAACAGGCCCACACATGCAAACAATGATGCCGTGGCTTGGTTTTCACTTTGGGGGGTCTAGTGTCATTTGGAGTTTTCAAAGAGTGACACCTTTGCAAATAGCAACGCATTTGCTGTTTTAGTGCCGAAAACTTCAAATGGGGTCCAATATTTTTATGAAACTTGACGCTATGGATTTATGGGTGCAAGAGGATAGAGAGCCAGTGCATTCACGCAAGTACCCACCCTTGGTATTGAGTAGATTGAGCAGATTACACGAGTTACTACAAGAGCACTTTGGTGTGATCAACATTTGGTACATTGCTTACGCACCCACTGTGAGGACCCACCTAGCTATGATGACTGCGTTGTAGAGAGGTGGCATAGTGAGACCTCATTGTTTCATCTTCCCACCAGCAAGGTGACTATCACATTAGAGGATGTTTGGCGCATCTTGCGATTGTCAATTCACTGCGAGAGAGTTATATATGACATGGATGCCGACACAGATGCATGCTACAAGATCTTGAGGATAGATGAGATCGTATTTACCGAGGGTTAGATCGATCTTGAGTATTACAAAGGTCAGGTATCAAATTTTTGGTTAGTTGTGGCCGTGATCATATCAAGACTAGTAGCTCTAGATCGACAATGTCAATATTTGAGTCTGGGATAGCATCTAGCTTGGGAGCAAATGCTATTCAGGAGGACCTATTTTTCTTGGGGATCAATGATGCTGGGTTCTTTATATCATGATTTGCATGAGTTTTCCTATTGTGACAACAAAGCGATTAGTGTCAGCGTCACACTTTTACACATTTGGGTGTGGGAGCACTAAGCTGTGCTTTGACCAAGGGTTATAGTGGTCGATGTTGAGCCCGATGACCCAACAATTTGTAGGTACAAGGGCAGCCTCACTTTCAAACATACATGACATGTTAGCCTACCTCACTGGTGGAGGATTTTGGATGAGATGATAGTGTTCACCTGGAGACCTTGGTTATAGATGCTGACTTGGTACGACGACGTATAGTAGTTATTCTATGCCAGGTATGATAGACCGATGTAGGGGTGTGAGCACACCATCATCGAGTGCTACTTGCCAGATAGGGTAGCCCAACAGTTCGAGGATACCTAGGATAGGCTAGATGATCAATACATGGCTATCTTTGCTCGGTCCACTAGAGAGACCATATGGGATAAGATAACCCCAACATCAAATGCAGTCGACAATTTTAGACAACTTGTGGCTAGGTCATGGGCCTTTGATCAAGGACAGGTGTATCCAAGCACCACACATGCCTATGATGATTCGTTCAGGCCTCTAGTTTGATTGATATTTATAGGGGTAGCACTTCCATGATGGAGACCTAGAGGCCAGGCAGCAGGGCGAGGATGAGCAAGATAGGTCCCAGGAGCACCTAGAGGGGGAGGCAGAGGAGGAGGAGGTAGAGGAGATGGAGGTAGAGGTGGAGAAGTAGGAGGCAGAGACAAAGGTGGATGTAGAGGGGGACAACCTCCTTTCCAGCCAGATCAGAGAGACCAACAACCACCACTAAGAGACCAACAACCACCGCAACCACCTCAACCACCACAACCTGATCTGAAAGATGTCTAGATACAACAACTATAGGGGAAGATATGGGGGCTATAGGTATAGGTGTAGGCTATTACAACAGAGAGGGACCAGGCCAGACAGTAGGTCCCAGGCCCTCACGGTAGAGCGAGATCAATAGAGATAGCAGTGATAGACGACATAGCTGCAGCTAGCCTAGGAGGTTGGAAGGCAACAACAATTAGAGAGTATGGCTACTACATCATAGGGTAGGATAGTACTAACACAGATGTACCAAAATGCTATGAGAGAGGCCGAGTATTATAGGCTACATTATCGATAGGCAGTGCCTTCAACAGCTCGGGTGCTAGAGTTTTCTCAGTAGACAGGGTATAGGCAGGACTAGCCAGAGAGGAAGGAGGGCGAGGGGAGCAGCCACCAGGGCTAGCTCACACAATTTTTATCAGCACTTTGATTCTTTTTGAGATCCACAGGCTCCATTTTTAGATAGCCCCATGGGAATTTGTATACATTGATTGATACACATACATATTTTGATCCTGATTTGTACCATGATAGTTAAACTTTTTTGATATATATGATATGATGTGATTGATTTGTTATGAGATGTGTCTATTTAATTATACATTATGGATGGATGTATTTAATATTCTATATGTGATGTGATTCTATATGTCATGATGTGATGTATGATTATGCAGATGCTTATGGATGTCATGGATGCATTTCTTTTTCAATATATTTTCTATGCACTTTTATGAAGATGTTGTATGGAGTATGAATGCAAATGATTTTAATATGCCTAGACTAATAGATCTATATTATGCCCCTAATGGATGATGTTATGCTTATGAGATATATGAGATGTTATGACATGCTCTTTTCTTTTTCAGTATCTTTTTCATGTATGATATGATGATGCATGTATGGATGATATGATGATGCTTATATGATTATGCAATGGATGCAAATGTATTATGCATATATGGATGATATGATGATGCTTATATGGATGATATGATGATTCTTTTATGGATGATATGATGATGCTTATATGGATGATATGATGATTCTTTTATGGATGATATGATGATGTTTTTATGATTATGCAATGGATGCAAATGTATGATTTATGAGATGCTTAGAATAACCAATCTATATTATGCAATGATCAAATGCAATACATGTGAGATGATTAGTGTTTTCTATATGATATGATATGGATGATATGCAACATGTTGATGGTTTTTGGATGTAGGATGGATGCATTGGTGATGTTTTTGATTAACTATCATGGTACCGTGTTAGCATGGAGAGAAGAAAGAAGAAATGAGATGATGACAAGAGGATCCAACAAGTCCACGATCTACGAGACTTTATTAGAGATGCTGATGATGATGATGATGTATTGCTTATCAGGAATTGGGATTTTAAAAGGGCGTACTTACCTTATGTTTGATAACAAATGTAGGCATGATGCATCAAGGTATACAAAACTAGGATGGAATTGTACCTAGTATGATGAACTTTGAATCAACAATCAGATAGGAGTACTCCTGTTCACACCTGGCATACAAAACCATATTTAGAATGCAGTTTATTCAATTCAAACATCTCAGAGAAAAACATAGAAAGGAAAGCCTTCCTATGTGGTCAACAAGATACCTGAAACACCCTCCCTACAAACCAAACAAAGCACATATGACCAAACATCTTGGTTTTTGAAAGGTGTCCTATTATCTGAGATAATGGCTTGAGGGACACCATAGTGGAAAATTAGGTAGTTTAGGATGAACTTGGATATATGCTTTCCTATGATATAGGTCATGGGAATGGCCTCCACCCACTTCGTGAAGTACTTCATGGCGGTAATGATGAAATTATGTCCATTGGATGAGGTGGGGGTAATTTTTTTGATGAGATCGAGCCCCCATTGTGAAAAGGGCCAAGGTGTAATGATTGGGTGGAGCTCTTGAGCTGGTGCATGGATGAGATCCCCATGCTTCTGACATTACAAACACCTCCGGACATAGTCGCAAGTTCTCTTTCTATTGTAGGCCAATAGTACCTAGTCTTCAGTAGTTTCTTCGCCAAGGTCATACCACTTGAATGTGACCTACAAATGCCATTGTGTACCTTGGTTAAAGTATTCAAAGCTTCCTCAACATTTAGGCATCGTAAAAGGGTTCTTTCAATACTCCTATGGTATAGGGTGTCTCCTAAGATAACAAAGTGGGATGACTTCTTGAGAAATTTTCTTTTAAGGTTTGGGGTGATAGCAGTGGGGAGGACTCCTATTCTCAAGTAGGTGTATATATCATGATACCAGGGATCATCGGGACCAGCGATTTTACACAAATTCAGACTCTAGTACCTCCATTGCTGGTACAAGAAGCTGCTCTACAAGAAATTCTTGCTTTGGAACATTGCGTGGGATATCTAGTAGTGATCCAATTGTTGCCATAACATCCACTACTCTATTATTTTCTCTTGGTAGCTGCTCAAATGTGATATCAATGAAGGACTCTTTGAGGCTTTCCACTAGTTTCTTGTATGGAGTCAACTTGTCATCCTTCATTTGGTACTAGTTATTGACTTAGTTGATGATAAGGTGCAAATCTCCATAGACCTTGAGTGACATGATTTGCCATTGTATTGCAATTCTCAGCCCTATGACAAGAGCCTCATATTCTGCAATGTTGTTTGTGCTCGAAAAAGATAGCTTGTAGGATTTGGGTATGCAATCCCCTTGTGGTGTAATGAAGAAGACTCCTGTCCTAACCCGTGTTGTGTGTAAGATCCATCAAAGTACATTTTATAGTGATCTTCTACACTTACGTTAAAGATGGACTCATCGAGGAACTCTGATATGAGTGGATTCTCTGAATATATCAGTGCTTTTGCTAGTTGATCTGTAATTGCTTATCCTTTAATAGCCTTTCATTCTACATACTCAATGCCATGTTCTGTCAAGATCATAACCCATTTAGCTGTTCACCCTATGAGCATTGCTTTAGAAAGCAGATACTTGAGAGGGTCTATCTTTGCTATGAGTTTTATCTAGTGTTCCAACATATAGTATCTAAATTTCTATGCTGCGAACACGACTGCTAAGCAAGCCTTCTCAATAGATGTGTAATTTAGCTCATGTCCCACCATGGTTCTACTGATGTAATAAATAGCTCTCTTTCCCATTTTCATGTTGTGCTAAGAGAGCACCAAGGGCTACTACTATTGCTGATATATACAGGATCAAGGTCTTTCCTAGAATTGGTGGCATAAGAACTGGCGGTGTGAGCAAGTACTCTTTGATCTTATTGAAAGCCTGGTCACATTTCTTGTCCCATTTGTATGCTACCCCTTTGTGGAGTAGATGAGATTATGGGATATCCTTATCTGCTAGTTATGCTATGAATTTACGGATGGATTGGAGTATTCCCTACAAAACCCTTAACTATTTCAATGTCCTTGGTGCCTCCGTCTCTCGAATTGCTTTGACTTTGGTAGGGTCTATCTCGATTCCTCTCATGGATACAATGTACCCTAGTAACTTGCCTGATTGTACCCCGAAGACACACTTTTTGGATTGAGTATGACCTTGTACTCTTCTAGCCTATCAAAGATGGAGCTTAGAGCTAGTATGTGATCTTGATGTTTCTTTGACTTGGCAAATATGTCATCCACATAATCTTCCACAGTTTTGTGAATCATATCATGGAAGATTAGTGTCATGACCCTTTGGTAGGTAGCTCTTGCATTTTTCAACCCAAATAGCATCATATTCCAACAATATGTCCCTCATGGACAAGTGAAAGTTGTCTTGTGTTGGTCTTCCTTAACTATCATGATTTGATTGTACCCTGAGAATCCATCCATTAGTGATAGCATTTCATGTCCCGCTATCATATCCAAAATCATATCAATGTTTGGGAGAGGAAAGTCATCCTTGGGACATGCTTTGTTCAAATATTTGAAGTCAATGTGGACGTAGATGCCCCCAGTGGGCTTTGAAATAGGTACAAGATTTGAAACCCACTTTGGATAATCAATCGACCGTATGAAACCAGTGTCAAGGAGCTTTTGTAAATCCATCTTGACCAATAATGCTATTTGTGGATGCATCTTTCTTAGTTTTTGTCTTACTAGCTTTGCTTCTAGGTATATAGCTAGGTGGTGAACCACAACTTCTGGATCAAGCCCAAGCATGTCAGCATAGGTCCATGTAACGTTTATCTTTCTTTCTCTTAGAAACGAAGCTAGGAGTTCCTGTTCTTCTGTTAAGAGTGATTCTGCATAGAAGGTGATATGTGGTGTTTCTTTTGTTCCCAAGTTGACTGGATTGCACTTCTCTGCTAAAACTGCTGACTTCTCCTGATGAATAGCACTAAGGGGAAGATTGAATCCCTCATCCTCCGGAACCTCAAAGAGGTTTTCACCATTGGATGTGTCCTTTTTTTATACTATTTTTGGGTCTGAGAGTGCCATAGTGTGGTTTTCACTCAAAGAGCTAGATATTATTCTTAAATTTTCACTTTTGTGACTGAAGGATTCAATCACTTCCCCATAATAGGCATGTGTGTCAAGGTTAATGTCAAATCCAAATTTGTGATCTCCATATGGTATCATATCCCACAATCCCATGAATTATGAGAGAGCCTCATTTTTTTCGAATGTGTTTAGAATGGGTGGTCCTCGTTGGTCGTAATTGATGAGTTGGGGATAAACTAAGTTCAGCTCATGGGTTTGATTGTTTGACTCAAAAGATAGGGTACTAATCATGAGAAGGGAGGAATCCTCAAATAGCATGGGTAAGTCAGTTTTAGGGTCCTCGTCACACACATTGGTTATGTCAAAGGTATAGTTGTCCAAGGGCAGACCTATGGATACTAGAAACTGAGGGGATGCTTTGAATTTTCTAATTGAGGCACCTTTGCCAAGTATGGTTACCTTTAGAGGGGCACATCCGAACCAAGATTTCTCATACGCTTCTTAGAAATGAGAGGTACCAGAAGCCCATTGTCATTCAGTCCAAGTTTCTTGTTTCTGTTATAGCCCATACCAAGCATCATTTGTAGTCTTTTGCTGCTATCATCCATAGGAAGATCAAGCATGGGCCTTTCATCTTGGTATAACAAACTTGATATGTCTTTTTCATTTACCACTTCTCGACTTGGGTCTCCCCAAAATTTGAATATGGAGGGGTCTGCTTTAAAGGTTTGGGATGATGTTTCAATTGGTTGGGGCTACCCACGAGACCTAGGAGATTGACGTAACTCTCCCACTATGAAAGAAATTTTCTTCATTCTGTAATCCCCACACCCATTGTCTTGGATAATGACTTTGATTTCAGAGATGTCGGGAATGGTGGGTGTCTTTGTCTCAGAAGTGGAGGCTAAAGTAGCTGGGTCTACATATGGGGTTGAAGGGCCTTCATCATTCTTTGGGACTTGAGGGATTTTGTAGTACTTTGCTTCTAGATTCTTGCAATAATAAAAGAGCTCGGGATCACCATAGACCATGACGTCTTGATTTTGGTAGGGAAATTTGACACATTGATGGAAAGTAGATGCAACTGCTTGCATCCCATGGATCCATGGATGCCCTAGGAGAATATTATAAAGTAAATCAAGGTCAAGGACCTGGCATGTGGTTTCCATGATGGATGGCCCTAATTGAATAGGGAGTTGAATAGTGCCTTGAGAAACTCTTTCTTGATCATCATATGCCCTGATTGTTATACCTTTACCTTTTTCAATTGAATCCTCAAAGAATCCTAGATTCTTTACTAACTTGAGTGACCAAATGTTTAGACCTGCACCCCCATCCACTAAGACCCTTTTGAATTTGTTTTTATGGACCAAAAATTCAAGATGGAGTGTGCAGTTATGAGATGGTTGAGTGGGGAAGTCCTGATCATAAAACATTAGGAGATGCGGGGTGGTGAGGTGTTTGACCATAGCTTGGAATTGGTCAGCATCAAGATCCACAGAGACAGTGGATGAAGCCAATGCTTCCTCTAGGATTTTTCTATGTGCGGGTGAGATCTTCAGTAACTCCATGATGGAGATATGAGCAAGGGTTCTTTTCAACTGGTCTAAGACATTATAACCATTGGGAATAGATTTCAGTTTTGAGGTGGATTCCCTAGGTGGTTGTGATGATCTATCAATGGTAACTTTTCTGCCATGTGTGGTGACTCCACAATTAGCTTTGGCTCCCTTGACATTAACAACAGTGACCCATTCATCTAGGGATGCGACAACATGATTGTAAACATGGTTTACATTTCCATACTTTGTCTTTCCATGGTTATTCCCTTTATTGTGATCCGACATCAGATTCGTGTATATTTTAAGGTCTTGATTTCCTATAGGTTGTTCAACATTTATGACTTTGTCATCGATAAGGTCTTGAATAAAATTTTTCAATCTCATGCAATTGGCTGTCATGTGCCCTTTGATTTTATGAAAATAACAAAGGTGGTTTTCATTGTACCATGGTGGTTTCACTTGGGGCTCTTGATAATTCTAGTAAATGAGAATTTTGATGAGATTCTCGTTTACCAAATTCTTCATGACGGATTTGATTGATTCCTCAAGGGCAGTGTATTTTCGCTAGGGGGGATATTTGTTCCGTGGGAGTGACCCCCCTTGATTATTAAAATTGTTGACCACTTGATTATTGGGTGGTTGTTGTGATATTGTGTTGGCTTGTGTGTTTTTTCGATTATTTCCTTGCAGTTGTTGGCATGATTGGGTGTTTTTCCTTGGGGCATTGATGACCACTTTGGTGTCAACGAAACCATCGTTAGTGACATTCTTGTTCTTTTCCCATGTGTGAGGTTTTTCATTGTAGCTGGTTGATGGGTGGTTATCTTGATATTATTGATATGTGGGTGTCCCCCCTTGTGCAATAAGGGCTCTTTCGATGTTGAGCGCCTTGGGGATCAACTAGTCGTATGTGGTGACGCATTGCATTTTTAGATGGAAAGATAAGGTTTTATTGAGATTGGAAATGATGGTGCAAATTTGTTGTTCCTAGGGCATGGTCCACTTGCTCCTATTGGCCTTGGATTGCCATCCTTGTAAGAAGGATGTGAATGTTTCCCCCTTAGATTGTTTGAGCGTAGATAGTTCCTCTAGGCTAACATCCATGCCAATTTTGAATGCATAGTTTTGTATGAATGCATCCACAGTTTCCTTGAAATTTTTGATTCCAAGAGGAAGATAAGAAAACCATTCCATTGCTGGGCTAGCCAAGCTTTGCAGGGATAGTCATTGTATGCAACTTCCATGCAATGTACCTGGAATTCCCTGATGTGATCTTCAGAATTACCCATCCCATAATATTTGTCAAATTTAGGGATTTCAAACCCTTTTGGGAATGACACCATCGCAAGGATTCTATTGAATGGATAGGGGCACAAATTGCTTGGTGTTTTTTTTGTTTTCCTAGATTGGAGATCTAACACTTGTTGCGAGAGCAATTTAATTTGTGTCGTCACATCATTTTGCGGATCAGGAGGTGGAGTGAACATTTTTTGAGGTGGTTTGATAGCTTGAGTGATGGGTAGGGTGTTTTGTGTGTTTGTGGGAGGTTGTTGCAAGTTTTTTTGTGTGATCAATGCTTGTTGATATGCCTGAAATTGCTATTGTGCCAACAATGCTTGTTGTTGGTCTTGTTGCTGTTGTGCCAACAATGCTTGTTGTTGGTCTTGCTACTGTTGTGCCAACAAGGCTTATTGTTGGGATGCTTCTTGTTGCACTTGATACTATTGCAAGGCTTGTTGATATGCTTGCTACTAAGCTTTTTGCTATTGTGCTTGCTATTGTGCTTATGCTTGATCTTGTTGGGCTAGATATTGGGCTTGTTCCTAAGCTTGATATTGTTGAGCAACTTGGGCAACCTATGCAGCTTGAACAACTCGTGCAGCTTGGGTGGCTTGTTGTTGTTGCAATAAATCTTGGGCTTGAGTAGCCTGTTGTGCTTGTTGTGTGGCTTGTTGTGCCTACGCTTGTTGAGCAGCTTACTGTGTAGCTTGCATAGCTTGTTGATTTTGAAATTGTTGATGTGCCTTTTGATAGGCTTGTTGGGTAGCTTGCAATGTCATGCTATATTGGTTTGCCATATTTGGTTTTGGTGGTGGTGGTGGAGGATTCAGAATGGTGTGAGATGTTGTGATGAGAGGTGCTATTGGATTGATTTGTGTGGTAGATGGCGCGATTGATATGATAGGTCCTTGGGAGACCACATTTTGAGGTATTTGGGGTATTATAGATGATGTGTTGATTTCTTGTGTTGTTTGGATTGTTTCCACCTGTTGTTGAGATATCGATGGCATGATGGTTTGATTTATGATTGGGGGATTTTTTTAATTTTATTGATTGACATTTGGTAAAGGGGGTCAAAGATTCCCCCTTGTCCAAATAATCTACCTTCTCCTTGTGAAGTCATGGGGAGAGAGACTCGTGTGTTAAGAGGATATGTTGGTGTCATAGAGAAATGGGATGGATTGTTGGTGTCATGAAAGACAAGTGGAATGTATGGGTGTTTTGGATCTAATGGGATGGATTGAACCAAAATGGTGTTTGCATCCAAGTCTTGGTTGTTTACAAGGGGATGTGTTTAAAGAGCATGAAGCAATGAGATCCCCTTGTTGACAATAGGTTGAGTTGGAACAAGAGATGACATGGGTTGTGGGATGGTTTGAGTGATCCTTTGAAAGGAGGGTGTGAATGAGACCAGTGGCATAATCCCAAGACATTTCTCCACAATAGTACTTACGTCAAAATTAGAAGGGAGTTTAGCCCCTTCTTTTGCAAATTCTAGCATGTATTGTGAAGGATTAAGTTTCATCATGGCATTGATAATTTTGTGAGTCTTGGGATTTTGGACCATTTTGATGATTTCATCTTGAGTCATCCGAAAGACATTGTTGGTGATGTCCTCCACTTGGCCACCTTCCTCTCGAGGATCTTGTGGTATTAGAGGAAGATTGGGTTGGGGATTGCTAGATCCAATGGGATTGATTTTGGGAGCGGTTTGACTTAAGTCACTTGAAGTAGATGTTTCTTTGTTTGTTTCCATGTTCTTCTTGTGTTGAGATCTAGTTTGGACCATAAAATAAGGATCAATTTTTTGGGAATGTGGGAGGTGAACCTCTAACTCCTTGGATTGATCCAAACTTTAGGTACAAAAAGAGAAAGTCTAAGATGATAAAGATCAAAGGGTGGTGATGAGAAAATGAAATATGGGTGATGTGAATGATTGAACTCTTAAGAACCTTGAAGGAGATGCTAGACTTTAGGACTTTTGGATTTTGACTTTGATTTGGTTTGGATTTGATTTTGGATTTGATAATGAACTCATAAAATCCAAGAGGTTAGATGTTGTTTTAGAATAAATTTTCCCACAAGATGATAATTTAACTAAGTTTATGAAGAAGGATTCATCTACACACACCTAGTCAAAGAAGATGATTTTGATTTGATTCAAAGGATTTTCCCAAAGTCTAGTATGAATGATTTTTCCAAGATTCTAAGAGTTTTTTGTGAGATGGCTTTTGATTGATGTTTGAGGATGGATGAGAGTGTAGATTTTGATCCTAAGTGAACCTAGAGATACTTTTGTTTACAATACGTAGGTATTGAAGACCATGTTGTACTTCCTATGTGAGAAACTCAAACCTTTGAAAAAGTCTTGGATTTTGACAATAGTAAAATGAATACAAATTGGGATTGTTCTTTGAAGCACATTTGTATAAGTTGAAGACCAATCTCTCTCTAATTTCGTAAAGTGTTGAGAGACGTTTCTTGAGAGCTCTTGGACTAAGACTTTTATACTTTGGTTTTCAGATTTTGATCTTTTGGGAAATCATTTGGAACAACACATGTGGGGTTCAATTGTTTCTTTATCTTTTCTTAATGAGTTCTTTTTACCACTAACACTTTCTTGCCTTAGATTTTCAAACTAAATGTCTAATGTCCTAATTTCTTCTCATCCCACAAAGTCCATTATGTGGAAATCAAGGAAATCAAG
>VDFB02180800.1:0-15434 GCA_007258455.2 Sequoia sempervirens | reverse complement strand
AGAGAGAGAGAGAGAGAGAGAGAGAGAGAGAGAGAGAGAGAGGTCTAGAGCTTAAGGGGAGACATAGTGATATATAGAGAGGTAGAGAAAAGGATAGAGAGATATGATGATTTATGAAGATTTGTTCATATCCTTGCTATCAAAAATATAAATATTTCATTATTCATTACTTTTTCTAATGTTTCAAGTATTTTGAGATGATTGTTACAAAAAAAAAATGAAAAAAAGACTTCATGCATGTGAAATTAGTGACCATTTGATGTTTCAAAAATTAAATATGAAGTTAAAATGATTATAATTTTTTTGGTGTATAATATAGAAACACCACTTATTCCATTGCGTAGAGCTCTCAATCACCTTTCCAACTCATGTAAAAAGTCAAAATTTTGATAAGAAATGCAAAAATTATGCCCATTTTACTAAAGAGGGTTTTTAGGTTTTCAAAACAGATATTTGTTTCAAACAGATATCCGTTTTGTTTTTCAAAAAAATGGGTTCCCGCTTTCCAAAAGGATATCCGTTTTGAAAACAAAATGGATATTCGTTTCAATTTGGTATTACCAAACCAAAATGGATATTGTACCCAAGCTTGCAAAAAGTCAAAGGCATGAATTCTGCATTTTTGGACGTGTTAAAAAAACACCTTTTTTTTTCCCATTGCCACTTTTTGGACCCCCATGATCTTGCACATACCCGACTGTAATTTAATTGTAATTATATTTATTTAAATGAGAAAATCAACGGTTTCCTGTGCAGTCAATTTTTTGAGTTTAATTTACAATTTATCTTTTTTGTATTTGCAATTGTTGTGATGCATTTTGAGAGGGTTTGAGACAAGTGAATGCTCTCTACATTATGGTTGTGGGTGATTGAGAGGATTGAAGAGAGAAGGAAAATCCAATTGTCACCATGTGATTGGCACACTTGAAGAGATCCACGATTAAAGGGATTTGAATGGTCAAGATTCTCTTGGGAAGATATGAAGGGTGAGAATAAAATGATAGTTTTGGAAGTCCAAAAAGTCCTTTCTTGGAGACATGTGAAAGGTCATTTTTTTTTTAAGAAATACATAGATCACATTGAATATGAAGATTTTGTGGGGAAATGAGAAGCTAACCATATACATGCATGACACATGCAAGTTTGACCATAGCTAAAACATGTTTAGGAATGTGCAAGTGGATTTATTAGTTAATTAATTAGTTTTAATCAACTAATGACTTGAGGTGGAAAAATCAAGAATTAAATAAATAATTTACTTTTTTTTTTTTTTAGGATAAAGATATGAAGGATGAGTTGAATTTATTGAGTGGACTATAGAAGAAAGTGAGATAAATGCTTATTAAATAAATTATTTGATTTTTTTAAATTAATGTTAGGAATATGGTTGGGAAGGTTAATTAAATAATTAATTTTATTTAATTAATACTGGAAGATGATAAAATTAGGTGTGGTTAGGATGTGAATGAGTTTAGGTGTCTACACAAACAACCAATTATCTAAGAGCCCAATTGACACATCTTATCATAGGAACACAAATCATCATTCACTTGCTCTTTCCTACTTTACTTGAAGTCTTCTTCTTTCACTTATTGTTGTTCACTGGTTTCTTCTTTCCCCTTGCATTATTATCAGTTTTGGGAATATGGGTTTGTGGAGAAGCAATCTCCAAGAAATTGTCTTTGTTATTAATTAGTATATAATCTATTAGTATTTCAATGATATTTTTTTATTATGAAGATAATACTTATATTTTAATAATTTATTTTTTAAATTTCTAGATTGAATTTTATTGCTATGAGAATGTTTAAAATATGTATTATTGTTTAGTTACTTTGTATTTTCTGCTCTTTATTTTTTTCTCTTATCTTCCATTTAATCTATGATAATTTGTCTTTATTTTGATGATGAATAATATAATATGATTTTAAATATTAATATAAAATCATTATTAAAATTATATCCAAAAAATACTTTCAATCACTTAAAAAACTATAAAAAATATTATATTTCTTACTAATACTAAATTTATTTACAATCTCATTATCTTTAATATTAAAATCAAATTTAAAACCATCAAGGATTTTTTTTACAAGAAAATATTACTTCAAAGATTTAAAGTAACCATATAGATCTATAGAACAATTAAGTTCAACCCCAATCAATTAAGAGAATATTAAAGTTTTCCAATGCTTTTATGTATGCCCATTTTAGATGGAACCACATGAAAATATTACTTCAAAGATTTAAAGTAACCATATAGATCTATAGAACAATTAAGTTCAACCCTAATCAATTAAGAAAATATTAAAGTTTTCCAATGCTTTTATGTATGCCCATTTTAGATGGAACCACATGGTAATAGTTTAATATACAACTTTTTTATTTGCATAATTTATTAGATTTCATGTTTGCATCAGAAAGTGACACAAGTGGCATTTGATTGATACTTAATCATCATCTTTGTGACTTATTTATTTTAATAGTTTATAAAGGGCATCTTTGAGAGCAATCACTATAGACACTATAAGGCATATGATAAAGTTAAAAACAAACTTATTTAAGCGTTTCAGATATTAAAATACAATTTTTTTTATATAATATTATTATATTTAATGATAATTAAATATGTGTTGATATTTTAAATTATATTTTGTGATTATTATTAATATATGGCATATAAATTAATATTTCAGATTGTATTTTTAAATTTATTATGAAATTAATATAATCAATATTTTATGTCATTTTGATTAAATCTTGAGATTTATATTATTAATATAAAATATTATATAAAATTATCATTTTCATGATAGATATCAAAGTGTAATTTAAAATATTGATACAAAATCTTTTGCATAATCTTTTAAATATTTTTTAATCTTTTTAACATATCATAGAGTATGAGTAATTGCGATGATATCTAATATATTGATGTAAAATCTTCATCCTCATAATACATAAGAACATGTAATTTGAAACATTAATATAAAATCTTCTATTTTTGAAATATTATTAAATTATTTTTTAAATCTGTAAATTTTTTTATATTCGTGTCCAATCTATAGTCCAAATGCATTTCTGAAAGTTTCACATACCATCAACCTCACTAATTGTATTCAACCAATTGAACTGCAACCCTGAACTAATCTATAAATTTAATTTGATTCAATTTAAAAAAAATAAACTGCGATGTAATTTACAGCCACTTTAGTGCATCCCTTTTATAAATATTCTATAATGATTAAATCTCTGCTTTTCCGTAATCTTGAGCTTTATGCTTCTTGCGGAATATAAACCTTCTATCATTATCGAGAGCCACTCCAAAAGGAAAATATGCTTTCATTTTAAATATGCTATATGATCATATTTTATTCTATTTTCCGTAATCTTGAGCTTTATGCTTCTTGCGGAATATAAACCTTCTATCATTATTGAGAGCCACTCCAAAAGGAAAATATGCTTTCATTTTAAATATGCTATATGATCATATTTTATTCTATTTAGAAGCACGTTGATAAATTGTATGGCCTGTATTAAATTTATTGGGTATTCTTAGACTTTTGTGTCATGGTTGCACGGTCTTGCACACAAATGGTTTTTTTATCAAAAAAATAAGTACTGAAAGACTATGTTACCTAACACCTAGAAGCCTTTCGGCATATGTATTATTGAGGCATCATACAAGTGGAAATACATTAAGGAAAGCAGATCAGTATGGAAGCCGGGCTTGGTATTGAAGATGATAAGAAGGGAAGGGTGGTAAAAGATGGATCAGTAGATCTCAAGGGAACCCCAGTTTCCTATTCTGCAACTGGACGTTGGAATGCTGCCTTCTTCATTATGGGTACTCTTTTCTCTCCTTAACCCATCAAGGATAGGGAATGTTTTTGGAAGACCTGCAATTTCTGAACCTTATATATCTCTAGGAATTCTAGTTATCATCTGCATCAATGTATACTGGAGTATAGATCAATGAAATAAGGGTGGTTGTTTTGATACTCTGGTTTTCAAATTTAACTTATTTTTTCAATTTCTATATAATTTTATTTTTGTTTGTGTTTAAGAAATTTCAAAGAATGATGGTAGATTTCCACAATTCATAGAGATTAGCTGTAAATAGTTTCTGGTTTTCATTGTGTGAGATTATTTTGCATCAACGTTTTGGATCACACTCCCTGATCTATTATTAGGATGAAGTAGAGAGTGTGATCCGAAACGTTGATGCAAAATAATCTCACACAATCAAAGCCAGAAACTGTTCGCAGCTAAAATTTCAAAGAACTAAAATATCAAAAATACTGACCAGATAAACAGGTAAAAGACATTAATGGTGGATTACCCTTAAGAAAGTGAACTATACTATCTGATTCAACTCCCTTTGCTCTCCAAAATATCCCAAGAAAATATTTTTGTTGTGCTCTCAGCCTTTTCTTTATCTGAAGTTAATTGATGAACCTTTCTCAGCTTTACAGAGCTTTTCCATCAAACACTACATGGATGAGCATTTCCAAAGTTCGTTGAGCTTCACAAGTCCATTCTTCTTAATTTACGTTTATTTTATAAATTTACAGTTAAGTAAATATAAGAACCAAATTATTGGTATAGCTTCGGAATCTATTTGCAACACAGTGTAACTTTGTTATAAAGCATTATAATAAGTTAACAGTAATGTGGTGGTTTCTTTTATATATAATTTTATTATTTTGTATGAATACATTTCACTTTATGATTTAATATTTTTATAAAAGATCAAATCAGTATGAATTTTATATTTATATATAAAAAATTTATATTGTTTTGATCATATATATATTGTTAGGTTGTAATCTTTGTTATTTTTGTCAAAAGCAATCTTTTTATAATCAATTTAAAAATGTTTATATAATAATATTTATTCATTGATCCATGTTTCATGAGTAGTGGTTCACAAGAATCCATCTCTCATGATAATGAATGGTCCATAGCACTTATTGCATTTAGGTGATGCTCATAGAGGTGAAGCACTGGGTCTTTTGGGAGGTCACCCATCCCAACACTACTCCAACTCAAGTGTGCTTAACCATGGAGATTTCCCCAAGGTTAAGCCCACTTAGCGTGCAACCCCATTTGAGAGATGGGTTCTTATGAACCACTACTCATGAAACATGGGTCAATGAATTTGACTTGTAAAAAAAAATGGTTGAATCTTGATAGCAATATCGCAATTTGACATGTTGTGGAAAACACCTCCTACTTATCAGATAATATTATTATTTTTAATTATTTTTTTCAAATATAAAGAGAATAAATTTTTAAAATATATTTGATATAAAGAAAAATAATTTAATTTAATTGTTTTATCATTTATAAATTATTGAAACAAACATATTCACTTATAATTAATTAACTATTACTTAAAGAATTACTATATATATCAGTTTTTTATAAATAACAATGAAACAATTAAAAATAGTTACCTTTTTATTTATTGTCTCGTTCTAGAATTCTTCATTTTATTTGTTAAAAAATAATATATAATTGAATGCAATTAAAATTTTATTATATAAATTTAAAAATTGCTTTCCAAATTTATTCACAAATCTTAAGTTGAGCATAGTGAAGCGATTTGCTCAAGACTTGAATAATAATAACATAATACTAATAATTTTTGAACAATGAAATTCAATTGATTATGGAAAATTACCATAACTTGTCAAAAGATAATTATGAATTTATTAATTTATTTAATGGATTTATCAACAAGCAAGTTGTAATTTCTAAAAAGATAATTATGAATTTTTCAATTTATTTAAATGAATAATTAACTCATATGATAAAAATATATTTAATTAAATCATTAATAATAAATAATAATGATAATAAATGATAATAATTTAATTATATAATAATAATTAATGATAGATAAAAATATTTAATATTATATTTATTGTTTGTAATTTTTATTTTATTTATTGTTTTTAGTTGCAGTTATTGATAATTCATTGTGCATTAGTTCAATTCTCTAATTTTTTTTCTTTTTTCACAATTATTATAAAATATATAATACCTCTCTTTCACATTATTGTCTATCTAACTCCAAGAATACATCTTTGACAGTATTTATTAATTAATTAAAAATCATAATACAAAGATTTTTTATTTTTAATTGATTAATAAATACACTCAAAAGTACATTCCCTCTTTTACTAAGTAGTCAAGTTTTATTTCTAATTCTTGCATGTAATAAGAATCAAGTTTTTTTTTTTTTTTTTGTCATATACTGTGCAGCGGCTGAAATGAGTGAGAGATTAGCATTCTTCACAATAGTAGCAAGCCTATTCACATACCTAACAGATGTTATGAATGAGGGTGTTGCAACATCTGCAGAGAGTGTAAACACATGGGCTGGGGTGACAAGCATTCTTCCTCTAGTAGGAGGTTTCCTGAGTGATGCCTATGTTGGACGCTATTATATGATCATATTTTCCTCACTGCTCTATCTCTCAGGATTAGCACTTTTGATAGTCTCAGTATCCATCTCTTCTCTCAGGCCGCCTCCAACTACTCCTAACATGCAAAAGCATGCCACTGGCACTCAGATTGCAGTTTTATTCACATCACTGTATATGATATCTTGTGGGTCAGGTGGAATGAAGCCGTCTTTGCAATCATTTGCAGCAGATCAGTTTGATTACCAACATCCAGATGAAAGCAAACAGAAGATCTCCTTCTTTAACTGGCATTACTTTTGCATGTCGTTGGCCATTCTCATGTCAAATACAGTGATAGTGTATGTTCAAGGGAATGTGAGTTGGGGGGCAGGATTTGGCATCGTGGCATCTGTGAGTTTCATAGCTATAATCATCTTCTTATGTGGGACGCCCAAGTATAGACACAGAGTTCCTGCTGGAAGCCCAATCACTCGGATTGCTCAGGTCTGCAAATTTTATAATTAATAGATAATAGATTTTATTTCAAATGGAATTGGTATGTTGCATTATAGTCAATCTATAGGCTATTTATGTGAATTTCTTGTAATTATGGTCAGCTATAAACAACACACTCTAAACTTTGATTTACTTGGATGATTCATATGAAATCACATTTTTTTTCAGTAGAACTCACCCAAAGAACCTGAATCCCCCAGTGCACTCTCTCCTCTTAGAGACCTTTTCCATAGATCCCACCTAACCTGAATCCCACAGGACATTCATTACCCTCTCAATTTTTTCCAATAGGACCTACCTAAAGAACCTGAGTCCCACAGCGCATTTATTCCCCTCTCAAAGACTTTTTCAATTGAGACTTTTCCAATAGGATCCACTTAAGGAACCTTAATCCCACAGCGCATTTAATCCCCTCTCAAAGACTTTTTCAATTGAGACGTTTTCAATAGGACCCACTTAAGAAACCTGAATCCCCCAGCACATTTATTCCCCTCTCAAAGACTTTTCCAATAGAATCCACCTAACTTTTCCAATAGAATCCACCTAAGAAACCTAAGAAACCTGAATCCCACACTCAAAAGACTTTCTCAATAAGACCCACATAGGGTACCTGAATCCCACAGCACACTTACTCCACTCTCCAAAAGGCAAATTTGTCACACTCTGTATATCAGAATACTCCAATTACCTTCGTTGGTTTCAATCTCTTTAACAATTGAGATGTATGATAGATTTTTTCTTTCTTTTGAACCAGGTGTTGGTTGCTGCTTTCAGAAACCGTAATTTGCAATTACCGGCAGAGTCTAACAAACCCAGTCATAATGACTTCAAGTGTCTGGATAAGGCAGCCATGGGACAAGAAGAGCATGGAAGCAAAGATCCCTGGAAAGCCTGCACAGGCAGGCAAGTGGAAGAAGTGAAGGAACTAGCAAGAATGGTACCAGTGTGGCTCACAATCATCATTTACTCTCTCACTCTCGCACAGGGCGGCACATTCTTCGTGAAACAGAGCAGCACAATGGACAGGAGCCTCGGGCCCCACTTCCGCATACCCCCTGCATCCACCCTAGCCATAGTAATCATTACCACTCTGATTGCAGTGAGCGCATATGACCGCCTGCTGGTCCCAATCGCAGCAAGGATAACCGGCATGGAACGAGGCATAACCATGCTCCAGAGAATCGGGGCAGGATTGGTGTTTGGAATTTTGGGAATGATAATAGCGGCCCTGGTGGAAGCCAAGCGCCTGAAAGTCGCGCAAGCCCACGGTCTCATGGACAAACCACTAGCCGTGGTTCCCATGAGTGCCTTTTGGCTTGCCCTGCCGAATGTAGTGTTGGGCATAGCGGATGCTTTGGCTTTGGTGGGTCTGCAGGAATTTTTCTTTTCACAAGTGCCCGACAGCATGAGGAGCTTGGGTGTCGCTTCCTTTTTGACAGCCGGCGGTATCGGGAGCTTCGTCAGTAGTCTTGTAATTCACATTGTTAACAGTGTTACCGGAAGGATGGGTCACAGGTGGCTGCTGGACAATCTCAATGCAAGTCGACTGGATAATTTTTACTGGCTGCTGGTTTTTTTGAATGCTCTCAATCTTTTGGCTTTTATATTCATTGCACGGAGATACAAGTATAAAAGCCTCACATAATATGAGACTGGGGTGCAGGAAATGTTATGAATATTAATATGTATTTGAGTAAACTGGTTTATAACCTTTTAATTGAATACTTTAAATATAAATATTAGTTTAATAATAAAATAATTTTATCAGATCTTAAATATAGGGTGTTTAATTAATATTAGTTTGATAATACTATATTTTGATATGTAATTCTTTTTAATATAAATTGTTTTGAAAGGGAAACTTAATTAAAGATAAAAGATAATTATCAATTTGATGTGGTTGAATCGATTTAATTTAGGTTGGATATTAATTGTTCACTAGAGGTGAAGATTTGATATGATTTTAGTGCATAAAGAAAGTGTTTAAATAGCTCTAAATAAGAAAAATGAAAGAAACTAGAAAATTTAAAGAGAAATAATTATTGTAGAATTTGAAGGTAAATAGGTTTTCAAACCAATAAAATGTGTGTTGCCTTAAAGGTCTAAATTATATTGTCTAGATATTCACTCTTGTCTTGACACACAAAGATTTTAATTTTAGTGTACTTTGTCAAATTTGAAGTGCCTCACAAATTGTAATGCCTACTTGTGTTCACTCTTGAACACTCTTGGGAATAGGGTGCCATTTAATTGCAATCCTAAACATATTTCATATATCTCCTAAGTCCTTGGAAAGTGTTCCCCAACACTAGGATTAGAAAAAGATTAAATTTGAATGAAATGAACATGTAAATTGACATTTGTAATTAATTCTAAATGATAGGAACATGTGGGGACACCGAAGAAGAGCCCCTACAAAATAGGAGCACATGGGGTGCCCACATGGAAGGTGAAACCCACCTTGAGTTAAGTTAACTGTTTGGAAAAAGATAACACTTCAGTAATGCATGTAAAGATCCTAGAAGTTAGGGATTGATGTTTATATGCATGAAGTTCAGTTCAGTTCAGTTATGGTTTAGTTAGTTTCAGTTGCATGTAGTTAGTTTCAATTGAATGCTAGTTGACTTCAGTTGAATTGGAATGCATGACTAATGACTTGAGTTGCATGACAGAGAACATGTGATACATTCAGTTAAGTGGGGATGATCAACATGCATGATATTTGCATGAATGGTGGAGAGATATGTTTTAGTTAACAAAGATTGACTTGGACCCACTTTGGGTGCCCAAGTTGGCATCTTGGAGTTAACACTTTTTCATGATAAGATATTTTATAAGGCTGAGTTAAGTGGGCCCATTCTTGGGTGCCAATGGGCGCCAACTTTGAGGAGGAGCTTACAAGATATCTTCGTAATCAACGTTGAGTTAGGGCTTCAGTTTTGGACGCCCAAATTGATGGACTTGGTTTGACATTGTTTTTCACGGAAGGACTCTACTTGCAAAGAATAGGCGTAGGTTTTGTGAGATAAGCTTTGTGCTTTGTAATTGTAAACTCTTTACAAGGCTCATTATTGCCTATAAATTGCAACAAGTTGAAGAGAGTTCTATCAAATTTTACTGTAGGGTTTGAAGAAGAATTATTGAAGGAAAAATAAGCATCTCAAGCAAGGATTGATAAATAATTATTGTAATCTTGTTCTAAGGTTAAATAATACAAGCAAGTTATTGATTCTGGTGGTGGAGTTTTTTTCCCGAAAGGGTTTCGCCATGGTATATGTTGTGTCAATTCTATCTTCTGGTCTTATTCTTCTATAATCTCCTGTCTATTTCTACAAATGGTAAAATGAATTTAAACAGATAATCATCTACAAAGAATTTGTAACAAAGAACACTTAATTAGATCTACAGTCACATAGTTTCACAAAGTATTAAGCTACATAATTACCTCTATTTTCAACATTTGGTATTAGAGCTAACGGTTGGGTAGAGTTTGGGATGCCTTTCTCTTAAAAGTTTGAAGGTTTTTTGGCTGTAGTGGGAGCTTTTACTATTGTGTTATTGCTGATTTTAGAAAATAAGTTTGTTACAATGAGTTTTAATTCTTGTTTAAATATTGAAAGATTCAATGGATCTAATTATGAGATGTGGAAACTAAAAATGGAGGATCTCCTTGAAGAGAGAGATTGGTGGTTAGCTGAACATGGTAATGAGACAAAGTCACCTACAATGATGTTAGATGAGGATGGGCTAAGCTTGATAAGAAGGCAAGAGGGACCATAATATTATGTCTTGCTGATGTTGTTTCTTGAATGTTTCATAAGAAACTACTGCATATAAGCTGTGGAAGAGAATATGTGATATCTATCAAACCAAAAGTCTTACTAATAAGTTGTATCTGAAAAAGACAGTTGTATTCTTTAAAGATGAAAGATGGTGATTCTGTTGCAAATCATTTGAATACTTTTAATTTGATTCTAAGTTAGTTCTAACATTTGTAGATGTAAAGCTAGAAGATGAAGATAAATGCATTTTGTTACTTTATTTCTTTACCAGAATCTTGGGAAAATCTAATTGTTGCTATCAGTGGTAGTGGTGCAGATCTAAAGATGGACAATATAATTCCTACTCTCCTATCAGAGGAGATGAGGAGGAAGTCTAAAACGGAAATCCAAGATGCCTTGTTTGTAAAAGGTAGGCCTAAGAAAAAGGAACCTAAGGGAGACAAGAAAGGGAAGGGTAAGTCCGAAGGACAGAGTAAGGTAAAGTGTTGGAACTGTGGGAAACTAAGACATGTGAAGAAGGATTTTAATAACAAGAAAAAGAGTTTTGATTTTTCTACAGAAGAATCCTCAGATGACAGTAATCATGCATTGATCATTTCATGTAAAAATGTTAGTGATGACTCTTTGCTTGATGTTAAAGAGTGATCTTCATGAAGAGGATGATAGTCATGATGCCATGTGTAGCTCGTACCACGGTTCAGAGGAAGTTGTTGGCAGTGACGTGGATGCATCATTGGTAAGGTTATCTTTATGTGATTGGAGATATGTTTTTTCTTGGTTTAGAGTGGTTGCTATTATGTCATGGTTTACTCTTGATATGCGTTTAGAGTTTGGCATGGTACTTGTTCTCTTGAGACTAGGATGTTTATGTATGTTATGATGAATGCGATCTCCTTGAAGGAGATGGTTAGACCATGTTGTCATGTTTATGTTTCCGATTCATGATTGGAGCTTTGACAATGATCTTGTGTAGTTCTCTTATGTATTGGGTACATTAATCATTTGCTTGATTACTTCATGATAAGTGCTATGTTGCATTTGGAGTTTGGCATGGATTGGTTGGTTACAGATCCTCATGGATACTTGGAGAAATAGGTGAGGCATTCTCTTATGGTAAGATATATATGTTGGAATGGTTACTTGTAAGAAAAGATTTTTCAATAGTAATGAATGAGAAGCCTAAGTGCCTTGGTTGGATGTGAGTTCAACACACTCGGCGATTTCACATTCCTCCAAAGAAGAAGTTTGGTTACAGAGACTTGGGAAAGGTATTGGTTTTAATTGCAAGTAAGTTAAACTTGAATGTGCTAGTCAGAGTGCTATTTGTTTAGCCAAAAATCCTATGTATCATGCTTGTACTAAGCATGTTGATGCTCAGTAAAACTTTGTGCGAGAAATGGTTGAGAGTGGGAAGGTATTAATTGAGAAAGTTGACACTTCGATTAATGCTGCAAATTATCTTATGAAACCAGTTCCTACAGATAAGTTCTCTTGGTTTTGAGTATTAATCATTTGCTTGGAGCTTCATGATTATGCAAGTTTCCTTTGAAGTTGGCATGGATTGATTGGCTGGTGCAGGAAGATCATTGGCCTTGAGTCCTATACTTGATTTATAATAACGATTCCTTGGTTAGAATAATTGCAATGTATAATGTCAAGTGGGAGAATTTGGGAATATGATGCCATTTAATTGCAATACTAAATATATATCATGTATCTCCTAAGTCCTTGGAAAGTGTTCCCCAACACTAGGATTAGAAAGAGATTAAATTCAAATGAAATGAACATGTAAATTGAAATTTGTAATTAATTCTAAATGATAGGAACATGTGGGGATGCCCAAGAAGATCCCCTACAAAATAGGAGCACATGGGGTGCCCACATGGAAGGTGGAACCCACCTTGAGTTAAGTTAACTATTTGGAGAAAGATAACACTTCAGTTTAATGCATGTAAAGATCCTAGAAGTTAGGGATTGATGTTTACATGCATGAAGTTTAGTTTTGTTCAGTTCAGTCTAGTATCAATTTAGTTCAGTTCAGTTCAATTATGGTTCAGTTATCTTCACTTACATGTAGTTAGTTTCAGTTGAATGCTAGTTGACTTGGAATGCATGACTAATGACTTGAGTTGCATGACAGATAATAGGTGATACATTCAATTAAGTGGGGATGATCAATCATGCATGATATTTGCATGAATGGTGGAGAGATATGTTTTAGTTAACAAATATTGACTTGGACCCACCTTGGGCACCCAAGTTGGCATCTTGGAGTTAACACTTTTGCATGATAAGAAATTTTATAAGGCTGAGTTAAGTGGGCCCATTCTTGGGCACCAACTTTGAGGAGGAGCTTACAAGATATCTTCGTAATCAACGTTGAGTTAGGACTTCAGTTTTGGACGCCCAAATTGTGAAGGACTTGGTTTGACATTGTTTTTCACGGAAGAACTCTACTTGCAAAGAATAGGTGTAGGTTTTGTGAGATAAGCTTTGTGCTTTGTAATTGTAGTTTACAAGACTCATTATTGTCTATAAATTGCAGCAAGTTGAAGAGAGTTCTATTAATTTTATTGCAGGCTATGAAGAAGGATTGTTGAAGGAAAAAGAAGCACCTCAAGCAAGGATTGATAAAGAATTATTGTAATCTTGTTCTAAGGTTAAATAATACAAGCACTATTGATTTTGGTGGTAGAGTTTTTTCTTGAAAGGGTTTCTCTAGGGTATATGTTGTGTCAATTCTATCTTTTGGTCTTATTCTTCTACAATCTCCTGTCTACTTCTACAAATGGTAAAATGAATCTAAACAGATAATCATCTACAAAGAATTTGTAACAAAGAACACTTAATTAGATCTATAGTCACATAATTTTACAAAGTATTAAGCTACCTAATGACCTCCATTTTCAAAAAACACTCTTGTTTAATAAATTATTAAATCATGTATTATCTTATTATGATGATGAAATAATTAGATATTATTGATGAAATGTGAATTATGATGATTGGTTGATTTTACTTTTTGCTTCGGTTATTGTTATGCATTGAATATATGTGCACAATGTTTGATTAAAGGGTACAAGTAGATGTAAAATTTTAGTGGTGGTTAATTACATGCATTCACATTGTTTATTTGCTATATTTAGCTACCTTAAAAAAACTTATTAGGATGCAAGACACATGTGATATGATTTAAAAAAATCATATAGTGGTTTCAAAATATTTTGAAGAGTTTGAAATCACTAAATGATCTTTTAAAAATGGATGTAAAATTGAAAATTGCTATTTGAATGCTATAAAACACTTTATGAATGGTAGGTAACCACTTTATGAATTGTGGGAAACTACTAGGTAAAATAAGCTAATTTTAGATAATTTCTTGGTTGTTTTCTATTTTTTAGCATGGAGAGCTATTTTGTGATATCATTTGTCAAAAGTCATTTGTGGCTATGGGGTATGAGTTCATCAATAGGGCTTGGAATGGTTGATGGAATTACTCCACATGACACCCTTGGAGTAGTTGGTATCACATAAATTATTATTATTTTCTTATAAATATAATTAAAAAAAAAAAAAAACCTATACCTCTTGCATTGACAATGGTGTCGACAACGACTATGCTGGGAAAAATCCAATGGGAAAATTAGGTTTCGATTGCGTTGGGTCGCTTCTAGATCCTGGCGTGACTTTGTTGTAGATTGATGGGTTTCGGGTGGATGGTGAGGGCCCTCTTCTGGGCGTTTCTCTGGCTTTGCCCTGCATGGTTCGAGGGGTTCCTGACGAGTTTCCTCCTCTTGGCACACCTGCTCTGGTAGACAGTGTGGAGAGGGTTGGGGTTGGCCCTTCCTCTCCTCCTGTTGTTTCCTTTGCTGGAGTTATGCGTGACTGCAAACAAAAATCCTTTTCTGATGCTTCTCATGCCCAACTTCCTCCTACTTCGGCTAGGGTTTGACCTATGCCTTGTGCCAGGGCCTCCCTTGTGGTGGTCTGTGGGCTTGAGGTAGTTGAGAATGAGGATTTCTATTTACATCAGGGTGTGGTCTGTAGGTTTAATGGCTTGTGGCCCTCCCTCCTTAATCTCCATGATTGGGTTTTAGCCTCTTGGAAGCCTGTTGTCTCTGGAGAAATTAAGCTATATCCCAGTGCTAGAGGGTTTTTCTTTGTTACCTTTACTACTCCTGCAGAGAGGGACTATGTGTTGGACAAAGGGTGGATGTGGGGTGTTCATTTGCTATCCATCAGGATGTGGTCTCGCTCTTTCAATCCACTTACTAAGCCGCTGAATGTAAAACCTATTTGGGTCTGACTGCCGAATCTCCCCCTCCAATTTTGGGAGGAAACATGCTTTAAAGCTATTGGCAACTCCATTGGACGCTTTCTAAAGGTTTATTCTACGTCTCGGGATCTAGGGCATATTGCGGTGGCTCGTATTTTAGTTGATTTGGACATCTCCAAACCCCTTCATGGTGATGTGGTCTTGATGGTGGAGAATAGACCTTAGTCGCAGCTGTTGGACTATGAGGGCCTTCCCTTTTGGTGTAGGAGGTATTTTTCCACTGGTCATTTGGCCATTGGTTGCCCTCTTTCTCGTCGTAAGGGTGCTCCTACTTGGTGGAAGAATGCTTGTTCAGACCATCTCATGGTGGGTTTTCCCTCTTCAGAGACTTCTCCTATGAAGGGAAACCCTCCTTTGGTGGTTCCTCCCTTGGTGGCTGATCCTATC
>VDFB02180799.1:0-27225 GCA_007258455.2 Sequoia sempervirens | reverse complement strand
AACCCTTATACCCTCTATCCTATACCCTTTATATATCTCTCTCTCTCTCATCTCTCAACCCCTATACCCTCTCCCTCTCTCTCACTCACTCACTCCTATCTCTCTCCCCTCTACCCTCTACTAAAAAAAAAGGTTCACCATACGAGGGTCGTACAAGAGTTGTTATGTTATGTTTTTTTGATAGAAACAACACCAATTTGTGTATGTCCCTTGTTTGAACCCCTTAATATCAACCATTTTCAAAATAAATTAGTAGTTTAGAAAGTAGAATCAGAGCACTTGAATCCTTCTTTTTGTTCCATCTCAAAATTTTGAGTGTAAGTATCCTCAATTTCACGTCCAATGTCAGTATTAACTAATTTCAGAAGACAAGTGGCCACTTAAGCCCCCCATTTTTGGGAACTATCTTGGTGCACTTACCCAGATATGTGCTTTGTTCTTGAATGCATAACCAGATTCTTTGAAATTTTTATAGCACTTGTGTTGTCACAGAAAATAAGAATAGACTCTTCACATGTTACTCCAATGTCTTTCAAAGTTTGCTTCATCAACAAAACTTGTGTGCAGTAGGATGTTGTAACAATATATTTTGCTTCTGCAGTGGATAAAGAAACTAAGTCTTGTTTCTTACTCAACCAAGAAACCAATCTTCAGCCAAGAAAGAAAGCACCTCCACTTATACTCTTTTGATAATCCATGCAACCAACCCAATCTGCATCGGTATATGCACTCAAGGTGAAATCAACACCCTTAGGATACCATAAGCCATAAGTTGGTTTCATAGTAGTAAGAGATAGCAGTCCACCAATCATAGATCTATACTTGCTCTAATCAATTTTAGCAGATTCATCATCTTTGCTCAGATTATATCTAGTTACCATAGGAGTACTAACCAACTTGGAGTCATCTATTCCAAAATTCTTCAACAACTCTTTTACATACTTAGATTATGAAATGAATATGCCTTTATCAATTTGATTCACTTGAAGACCAAGATAGAAATTCAATTCACCAATCATGGACATCTCAAATTATTTTTGCATTTCTTCAACAAATATTTTACATTCCTTCTATTTCACCCAGATGAGATTATCAATATATACAGTCCATTTATGCAACATTTTTGTTATCTTTTGCACTTTTTAAAGTAAGATTGCAGAACTCCTTTGTTGAATCCTTTCTTTGTCAAGTATCTATCCAATCTTGCATACCAAGCTCTGGGAGCTTGCTTCAATCCATATGATGCCTTCTTTAACTTACAAACCATGTTCAGTTTGTAAAATAACTGGAACCCTTTAGGTTGTTCCATGTACACTTCTTCCTCCACCACCATTAAAAATGTTGACTTGACATCCATCCGAGCACACTTTGAAATCCTATGGAAAGAAAATACCTGTAAAACATTCTAATACCCATTCCCAGCCACTCTTGGGGAAAATGTTTCTCCAAAGTCCATGCCCTCTCAACCCTGGGTGAACACCCCCGTACAACCGCCCCATTCCCACAACCCCATCCATCTTTAATCCAACCTATCCCAAAACTACCTTGAACCACCATATCTCACATCCTGAAAGTTCTGAATGAGCCTTGTCTAATTTTTCTTTATTTGAGCAGAATCCTTTTTCTATATCTTTTATCCATCTATCATCTTCACATGCTTCTGCACTTCCATGGGTATCTCTGTCTAATTTTAGAGAGTAAACATAGATTTACCCCAGCTGCTACTTTACTTCTTGTCTTCACACCTTCACTCTTATCTCCAATTATTTGTTCCTCTCAATGATTCTTGTGGACATATTTAAGTCTTAACAACAGGTTCTAGTTCATTCTCTTCTTCTTCCTTCTCCTTATTCTCCTCAGGTACATGTCCACAAATAGGATCATTAAGTTCAACTTCACTTATCTCAATAGGTATGTGTATGTCTTCATCAACTTTCACATTAGCACTTTCAACAATCTTCCTCAATCTCTTATTAAAGCATCTATATGCTTTGCTAGTAGTAGAGTACCCATGAAAAATTCCTTCATCACATCTAGCATCAAACTTTCCAAGATTTTTAGATCATCTTTTTTAATGTAACATCTACTTCAAAATACCTTGAAGTACTTCACAGTAGGAGTCTTACTAGTCCATAACTCATTAGGAGACTTTGTGCTATTGCCTCTAATCTGAACTCTATTAAGAACATAAACATTAGTGTGTATTTCCTCTTTCTAGTGCACATCCAGTACATTTGATTATTTCATCATGGTTCTTGCAGCTTCTTGTACTATCCTATTTTTCCTCTCAACTACCCCATTCTACTGAGGGGTTCCCAGGGAAGAAAACTATGTCTTTATGCCATGTTGTTCACAAAATGTATTAAACTCACTAGAAGTGAATTCTCCACCTCTGTCAGACCTCAAACATTTGATTTTTAAATTTACTTCATTTTCCACTCTTACTTTGAACACTTTAAACCTATCTAGAGCTTGTGTCTTTTTCCTAAGAAAAGTAACCCATGTCATTCAAGAATAATCATCAATAAGAAGCATGAAATACCTGTCACCATTTAGGCCTCTTGTTCTAGTCATACCATAGAGATCAGTGTGAATTAACTCCAACATTCTAGTAGTAGAGTGTTTTTTTCCCTTAAAGTTGCATCTTGTTTGTTTCCCCAACTAACAACTTCTTCAAATAGTATTAGCAGGCCTTGTAATTCTAGGTAGACCTTAAAAAATATCTTTTGAACTTATTTTTGACTAGATTATCAAAATTTACATGTCCCATTCTCTAGTACCATAACTAATTTTTATTGACTTGAGATACAAGGAATTGACCATCAACTCCCTTAAGTTGATAGATGTTTCCATGAGTTCTCCTTCCAACAATAACCATATCTCCATTTCTAGATCCTTTTTTGATTTCACGTGTATTATTATGAAACACAAGTTTTAAACTATTGCTACACATCTTTCCAACACTCAAAAGGATATGCCTCAAACCCTTCACATAATATACATCATCAGTGCTATGTACTCCATCAAAACTAATTGAATCTTTCCCACAAATCTTAGCTCCTTAATACTTTTCAAGTTTAGTGAACTTACTTTTATCTCTGATCATGTGATTAGAACATCCATTTTCAATCACCCAATATTCTTCATCCTATCTTGCATGAAAGGTAGTGACCAAAGTACCTTCCATCTTAAATTCATTTTGTTCTTTAGAGCATTCTTGCACAATTTCTAGGGTTAGCAGATACAGATTTGTTTTCCAAAGCTAAAAACAAGCATTCACTATTATCAACCTAATTTTCAGATTCATCATCAGAGATGCCAGCTTCTTCTATAACATAATACAACTTCTTGTATTTCTTATTATTTCTATCCTTATCTTTATAATCCTTGTTCTTCTTATGTACAACTCTATTCACACATCTTGAAGCATAATGACCAATATTACCACAATTGAAACATTTAAAGGGAAACATACCTTTATACTTTCTAGTACCTTTCTTCAACTTCCTGGTGAAATTCTCTTCCAACTCATTAGAATCATCACTCTCTGGATCATCTTCAATCTTCATTGCCTTAAATGTTGTCTCTGTCTTTTCTTCTTTCTTGTCTTCTTTCCTGAACTTTCTCATCTCAAATGCTTGCAAGATTCCAAAAAATTGTTCTTTAGTATACTTTGTAGGATCATACATCTCTGGGCATGTACAAGATCATCATGGAAAAAATAGGCCCTTAAGTGGAAATAAAATTTAGAAAAATTAGAGTTAGGCAACTTGGCGTAAAAATTTGAATAAGTTTATCTATATTATTTCAAAAATATGTAAGAATATAATATGTACCAAATTGAATGTAGTTTCTAAACTACTAGGTTTATTTAAAATAAAAAAAATCTAATTGGTGAAAATTTGAAATTTCAATGCAGTAGCACTTAAATTTCAAGGAAAAAATAAAAAGTAGGTGTCTATCTGACCACCCTAACCATAATTAAGATGAAAATATCTACTTATAAGATTTTAGATATAAGTAGAGGCTCATGTCTCGATGTAATGCATATTTTTTTTGTAATTTTTTCCAAGTAAATAATTAATTGTGAATTTTTTGTTACAACTTTTAAAAAATATAAAAAACTCAGTATGTCTAACCACTTAACTTGGTCAAAACTTCATGAAATTCAATTTTTTTTTAATCCTATAGTATGTGAAGTATAGAATGTGACACATGTTTTAGATTCAAAAAATGTGATACTGTTTGAAAGCTATAGATGTTTTTCAATCATCCTATCAATCAAGACATTAGTCGTAATTCAAATAGAAAATAAATCATAATTATTTATTAAATTCAAAGTAAAAATAATTTATATTGGTGGAAAACTAATAATCTCCTTCATAAGCCCTTTTCATTTCATAAATTTTGGGTAAAAAAAAGTCATCAACCACATACCCTAGACATACCCATCATATCACCACTTTTTGGCCTATTATGATCCTACACATACCCCTCTTCAATAACTGAGATCTTATCATTGTAGCAATTTAGTAGGGTGATTAGGATCTTCTCAATAATATCTTCATTGGTTAGCTTCCCCCCTTGATTCTTAACTTCATTTGTTGTCATCTCAAGTCTCTAGAAATAGCTTGTAAACTCTTCACCTTCTTCCATTTTCAAATTCTCAAATTTGCACTTTGTTGCCAACTTCTTTGTCAACTTTACTCTTTCATTTCCTTCATACAATTCTTCCAACTTCTTCCATACATCACAAGTAGTATCTAAAGAAAGAACCTTAGTTCGCTTAGTTTTAGATAAAACACTATAAATAGCATACCTCGCTTTCTCATTCTCCTCATAAGCAAAAACCTCATTTGTTGTAGAAGGACCATTCATTGGAGCAATATACTTCATCTCAACAACCTTACAAGTCTTGTAACCAAGATAAACAATATATCCTCTCATCTACACTTTCCAATCATTGTAATCAAATCCATCGAACATAGGGATCGCCAACTTATGCACCATTGGATCTTCCTTAAGTAGTTAAGCTCTACACTAAGTAACCAAATCTTTGATACCAATTGTTAAAAGGTGGAAGACAACTGGGGGGGTGAATCAGTTGTCACAAAATTCAAACTTAAAACTTCAACACTTATCAATTCCACAACCACACTATTATGTTATTAAGTATGAACATGAAACACAAATAATCGAAAGTAAAATCAACACAATGAACACTAGATTTTTACATGGAAAACTCAATGAGGGAAAAACCATGGTGAGGATTAACTCACAATATAAAGAGATTATAAAATTGAATACATAGGCTCACTGCCAAGGGCTCACTACCCAGAAGAGGACTCACTGTCTAAATACAAAGGCTCACTACCTAGAGAAAGGACTCACTTTCTAATAGGGAGGCTCACTGCCTAGTGATACAAAAGATCCACTATAGCAATTAACACACATCTCCAGCCTTGATTAAAGGATTGCAAAAACCTTCAATTCACCGCCTTTAGGAATCTAACACAATGAAGAATTGCTACCTCAACTCACTTTCACACACTTCTAATCTTTTGATTTGTGGCTTACTTTGTTACTTTTCATCATGCTTCAAATCTTCACAATCCGACTTACACCATCTTCAACCATAAAAACTTTCTCCAAGGTTGGCCATATAAACTTCATTTCATAAATTCAAATTAGGTCGAGAATTCAACATTCCCGCAGTAGAAAGGAATGAGAGTGGACCAATAAATTTTTTATCCAAGATCAAAAGATAATGTCTCAGCTCAACCACATACTTTCTTAATTAAATTTAATTCTTTGAATAAAGTGTAAACACCAGGTTGACCAAACCTAATGAAAACACAAATGAACATTGATGTACACACTTCCCAACAAGAAGATGACACACAGATGACACAACATGCTTCATTATGCATGAGAACACATCTCAGATTCCTTTAGGTACATTCACAACAAATGCAACAATCTTCGAACACCGAAATTCTTCTATTAGTCCATCCAGACTATGCAAACAGATACATCAACTCTGAAACTTGACTTTTGGATCACCAAACCACATACATCTTTGCAAGAACCAAGAAAAAACCATTATAAGACATATGCCAGATTGACAAGATCTAAAGTAGAACAGAGGAGGACTGTGGAATAGAAACATTTTTCCCAATCCATAGAAGACCAACTCTGCCAGAGCAATTCACACACTAGTGAACTTAACTTTCACATACCATCATACCAAAAGCTAGAACTCGGGAGATATCACCACTAGATCACCATTATCAAACCTTTAGAGCCACACAAGCATAGGATCAACATAGGAGAAAAACCTTTAGAGCCACACAAGCATAGGATCAACATAGGAGAAAAGCAGAGCACATACCAGAGCACACTATGAACACATTCATAACTCACTTCTCTTCTTTATTATTTTTCTCAAAAAACTTGGAAACTCATCATTTCAACACATCTGTAACGTCATGAAGATAGCTCCATGTACTCACAACATCTCAGTAGCATCTCAACTATACATGTACAATCTATAACATATTGAGCTGTGTTGACATCACTGACAACATTAATGACAACACCGCCAAAATTTCTCATACTCGCAACAAAAACAACATAGGATTTATAAATATTTGTAAATAGTTACAAAAAGATTTGTAAATATGATGAAATGCATTAAATAATGAATGAAAAAATCACTCTTATTTTTTATCTTTCAAGTCTTACTTCTACTCAATACTAAATGCTATAATTAGTAAGATCCTTTCATAAATAGGAAAAAAATATGGCTTGCCAAAATCATAGTAACAAATAATATTTGAAAAGAAAAGGAGAGAGATATTATACATTGTTCACATCATGACGAGGAATATCATGTCTGTGAAGTGCATCAACCTCCATATCTAATTTTGTTAGGCACGCCAAGCAAGCACATATATTCTCAAGGCTTAGAAATTGATGCATATAGATCTTCATCTAGTACTAGAGAATAAAGTGAAACAAATCAAAGATCATGACCAAATAGACTAAAGAAATGGAGACATAGTTTAGGCTCATTATGGCAATGCCTATAGTCAAAAATTTCATTATAGCATGGAGCCCTTATTTGGCACCTTCGACAGTAATGTGAACACCTGCCATAAATGATTATTGTTGGAGTGGATGGAGATAAAACTAATAAATATAATAGATTGAACACATAAAATATTGAAACATAAAACACAATTATTTATTCACCCCATGCTACTGCACTTCATTCCATTGCTTAATCATATCAATTATATCACACCTCTTTTATAGAGGAGTTAGGCAATTGGAGAAGAAGAAATAATAAAAATATTTATAGATAAAAGAAATTTAAAACTATGCAAACAACAAAAAGCTACCCAATTTCTAATTTATTTTGTTACAAAAAAACTTGAAATTTTTTCTTCCTCATATTAGAGAAATTATCTGCTTTATTTCTAACACTCCCCCCTAATTTCGACCACACATGCTTCAACATTTTCACTCTTCAAATTTTATCTTTGCAATTTTTTCCTCTCTCTTATGGCTGCAACCAAGTCTTCATACTTACTCAAATGATACCTTGAAAATACCTTCAAGATATGTGAATCTTTCCTCAACTTTTTCTCCAACTATTGTGGCAGTCCTTAAAGCTTTGATTTTCAAATCTTCAAAACTCCAAACTAGAATTCCTCTCACTATCTGTAGCTTTCCATTTTGCATGACATCATGCAAAACCATGAAACATCTTTTGATTGCTATCTTCTTTGTCATATGAATATTTGAACTTGAATAAATTTTTCAACATACCTATAACTTGTTACCAATTCGATCCAAAACTCCATCCACAATTCAATTGCATGCATCCTGTCATAGATTCACTTTTCCACTTCCTTTGCCAACACATATTTTCTGAATGATTTCTCAAATCACAAATTCTACAGGGATGTAGATCCCAACACATATCTTTTGTATGCCCTTTCCTACTGTAATGACAACATTTGACACATTCTGCTCCTTGAACAAATTTTCTTGTACATTTATCATTTCCTTTATCTACAATATATCCAAGACCTTCAAATTTTTACCTCATAATAGGCTCAATCAGCTCTTTCATTCCTTGTTCATACTTTCCTAGTCCTTGTCCTTTATAACCCATTATTTTCATTATTTTGAAACCAACATTCTTTTCATTACAATATTCATCTGTTGATTCTAGTACACTATCTTTTTCATCTTACATTTTTCATCAAAAACATCTTTTGATTCATCAACTAAACTACACAAGTCTTTAGTATCACACAAAGCATCACATACTAATGGCTTTGACCTTAAACATTCATTATCTTCTTTTAATTTTGAAATTTCCTCTTTCTGTAAACAATTTTCTTCTTTTAACCTCTTTAGTTTTTCTTTCACCTCATCAGATAGCTTCAATCTTTCTTCTAGCTCTTCATTTTTCTTTTTCACTTTCTCCAATTCTTTTTCAAGATTCTCAATTTCAAACAAATATTCACATCTTTCTTTTTGAAACTCTTTTAAATCTGTTAACAATTGTAAATTACTTTTTTTAATTTCTATCACTTCTTCCTCCGAAACATTTTTCTCCTTCTTTACTCTTTTTCCTATCTTTCCCATTGAAACAAATGATTTAACTTACCTTATTTATGCACTTGACTCTGATTTCACTAAAACGATTTACTTTCTCCAACAGATTCGCGTGCCTTCACCCTCTCTCTTACAATCTAAATCTTGTCTTCTACAAATCTCTTAAAAAGAATATGAACAACAATTAAAATAATAGCACAATCTCAATTTACTTCAATACCTTTTGTCGCGCCAGCGCCGCCGGTCACGTTAAAAAGTTTACCAGGCGCACTGCAGTTTATATGGGGTCATGCTACCCGATTCCTCCAGTCTAAAAAAAAAAAAAAAAAATTTACTTCAACACCTTCATAAAAAACTACTTCAATCTCCTCTATGCTGGCCACGATTTCTTCCTGAAAACTTCAACCCTTTAGAATGTTGACTTCTTTTGATCTGCAACCTCTTCTTTTTAGTGGTTTGATTTTTTTTCCAACCTGACGGTTTCTTATTCTTCAGTGCCATAAAAATTCCTTTAGCAACGATCCTCCTACTTTTTGGGCGTTACATTCAAATTTGCTACAGTTTGCGATCTCCAAACAGCTCTTTTCTAATCACCAAACAATTATTTTCTAGACAGTCTGCGGGCCTTTTTCAAAACAACAATTCAAACTTTTATTTCTACACAGCAATCTTATGGAACAGTGGCTTCAAACAATTCTTTGAATGGAATTTATAAACTGCGATTAGAATTCAGGCAGCGTCCATCAGCTTCTTCTGAAACAATAATCCAAACTTTAGACTTCTACAGCTCCCATGATCGATCTGCTTTGATACCACTTTGTTGGAGTGGATGGAGATAAAAACTAATAAACAAATTGAACACATAAAATTTTGAAACACAAAACACAATTATTTTATCATCCCATGCTACTGCACTTCATTTTATTGCTTAATCAAATCAATTACATCATGCCTCTTTTATAGTGGAGTTAGGCAATTTAAGAAGAAAAAATACTAAAAATAGTTACACATATAACAATTTTAAAACTATGCAAACAGCAAAAAGCTACCAGCTACCTAATTTCTAATTTATTTAGTTAAAAAAAATTACAGGTTTTTCTTCGTATGGGAAAAATTATCTGCTTTATTTCTAACAATTATTATCATTTTATAATAAAGTCAGTAAAGTAGAAATCATTCTGGCACATCACACTTACTATCTTCGTGTGCATGCAATTGATCGTTTTGACTCTAAGAGGCAGAATAAACACTGGCAATTGCAGTTGTCAGTGCATGGATTACATGCCAACAGACATTTTACATTAAAGCCACTAATTCATGTACTGAAAGGTTAAATGGATGAGCAAATGATTATAGATGCCACTCATTGCATAACATGACAGCAGCAACAACAAAACGATTTCTTCCCAACAAAACCTCAATATCAAAGAACAACTATCAGCATAACAAGGACTGAATCATGTGAATATGATCTTGTGCATATCTAATTTTATCTATGTGAAGAGAAAGAGTAATAATTAAGAAAGAGTGCTTAAGCCACCTCTAGCAATAATTCGCCATGTTTGAAATACAGGGAATTATGCTTATAAATGCAAATAGTGAAAACCAGTATTTCTGGAATGTAAACTTAAAAAAAAAGTAGAGTTTATAAGAAAGCCCATGCTCAGAAATTTCTTGAGTAGACAACTAATATTCAGAAAAATCCTTCCACTCAATTTTATGCAAACAAGTGTAATGGAAAAAAGAGTGGTTGGGGGGAAAGAGTGAATTCGGGTGGATAGGGAGTAAGTGTGTTACCTTCCTTCAGTATGTACAGCTGCTGTTAAATAATTGTGATGCTACAGCCATAGTTTGTTGCTATTGCCGGATTAGACCACACGTGCTCAAAGCCACTTATTGCAAACAAGTCTGTTGTAGGGGTTGTAAGCTATTTGTGTTAATTAAATTGTTTAAATGGAATTTAAGTTTTTCCCTAAATTTGGCAAATCCGTACTTGCTTTTGTTTACAAAGTTTCATGATGTTTGTCTTAGGGGTGTGACATATCATTCAGTGAAGGCAAAAAAAAATCTTGAGACATTTGTTGAATTTGAATGTTTATTCTCCAAAAAAATTACATAATGTGAAACTATAAAAATTCCTATACGGAATGGTTCCTATACATTTTGAAACCTCCATTCCTTTCAGAAAATAACTAAAAGTGATAAAATTAATCATGTGAACTACTATCTTTCTGTTTTGTGCTCATTTGCAGAAATTTAATGGCAAACTTCCATGTTTTATTTTTCTGTTAATGCAAATTTGATTTCTGTATGCAATGAATGTTCCATTGAAGCTTAGAAACGTAAATGGACTGAGAAAAAGTAGGCTTTGAATTTCAGAAACTAATATGCTTCTTTGCAAAATTTTAATTGAATTTCTCTGTATGTTAGGTTTTTATTATTGTAATTTATATTTGTACATCTAATCAGTGTTTGATCAGATGATAGATGGAATTTGTTTTTTGAATTCTAGAAAATTCTGCTATTTTTAGTAAAATTTAAATGAAAATTTTGTGTTTAAGGTTTTTGCTTATGTTAAAATTGATTTTTGTATATAATGGATGTGCTATAAGAGAGATAAATGGCATGTGAGAGCCATACATCTTTTAACTTTTAGAAAAAATTACTTGTTTGTGGAAATTTGTCTGTGTTTCAGGATATCATTGCAAATTTGATATTTTTACACAATTATTGTTTGGATTTCAGAAAATAGTGTTGTTTTCTTAGAAATCTGGTGAAATTGTATTGAGGTTTTCATATTGCAAAAATGGAAAGGGAGCAAAAAATTTTGTACGTTAGTAATACCATAGTTTAGTAATTCTAACAAGCAGGGCTGCAACATAATCTGGAAAATTACAGTAAACATACTAGAAATACATACGCTGAATAGAAACCCAATGCATAACATCATCTAATTTAATTGTTCAGCTGAATCGAAGATTTTTTTCGTCATTGATAGGTTTCAAAATTCTTTTAGCGCAAGATGTCTTAGACAACTACTTTTAAATTCAAACCCTTACAAAACCAAACCCTAAAATATCGAGGTTTTAGTGCTACTGGATTCTTGAGTTCAAGGCAAAAAAATCTGCAGCTTTTAAGTGAAACTATTGGTTGCGAGTAAAAGTTTGTTTTCACTTTTCAGACATGGGATGAGGAAAGTTGTTTTTCCCAGCATGAGACAACTTTCGGGAGAACCAATCCCTTCATTTAACAGATAGCAAACAATAGATTTATATAGTATTGTGCATCAGGGTTTGAAGCTGTCTAGAAATGGCGGAAGCTGCAAGGGGGCCCAAAAATCCTCTGAATCTTCTGGCAGCGGTTAGGAAATAAACGTAGAAAGCTTTAATAAAAAAGTGCAAAGTTTGTATGGTCAATGGAAAGGAGGGCAAGCGACTTACCTCAAGATTCTGCACAAATTGTGTGTTTATGTCAATGATCTTGACGAGAAAAATGTGTAGAGTTTGCAGGAAGCTCAGAACAACAAATTAAAACCTGCGCAACCGTAGCCAAAGAATTATTTGAGTCAAAAAAAGGTTCAGAAAAATTGTAATGAGGAAAATGAAACCGTAATGAAACCAAGACAACTGACTTACCTCAAAATTCCTGCGAAACCGTAATGAAACCAAGGCAAGTGAAAATGTTCAGAGCTTGCAGGAAGAATATTACAAGCGGATATTTTAGAAACCCTAACTATCAGCGACCTTTGGATGTCAAATGAGGGCGGGGAGAGTAAATGCTCAGTACAATTTCAGATGCAGCCACCTTCTAAACAAAAAAAGTTAATGCAAGGCCAAATTCCTTTTCAGACGTGAGGCCAGGAATGAAAGGGATTTTTTGTGCAGGTGTCACATATTTCAAGTGGCACTCTCTGCAACCGACGACTGCAAGTGGCTGTACTCTTGCAACTGACGACTCCAACAGACGATGAAGATCTCTGCAATCATCTTGCATGGCCCCTCCACAGTTTGAGATCCTGTATAGACAAACGAAGCCCTGAAAACCTCAGCTAGGGAACGCCTTAGGCGTAAATATGCAGAAAACCCCCTCTTTTGCACGCGCCATGGACATGGCACTTTAAAGACAAGTGAAGAGAGGTCTTAGCAGCTAGAAGGGAAGAACGGGGTTGATTGAAGACAGGCTGCGCAGCATATATTTCAGTTGGCAATGTGGGAAGGGTCGTGATAAACCAGAAGGGACGGACAGTTGTTGTTCACATGCAAAATCAATTAAGATCAAAACAGATCAAAGCATGTAGAGGGCTGTAATGTTCCAGCTTATATGAAAACAATAATTGGCTCAGATTAATGTACGCTGTCATGCAGTGAATTATTTTTGCATAATCCGAACAACATCAAAAGACAACCAGACATATATGCTCTGTTAATTACGAGTAGAATCCCAAACAAATCTGTAGCTACCGGAAGAAATGGTATCAAATATTAACTGTAATTCTGTTAGATGCTAGTCCAGAGTTGGCTTATGGCCACCACAGGAAATAGAGCAATAAGGATCAGAGATCGACACACAACAGAAATAGCTTAGGCACAATATGCGGACAGGATAGCTCTCATAGTCACACACAGCAACCAATTATATTCATCATCCAGATAGTGGTAACAAGTAGCGATACTCGCAGTTCACATACTGGAATCAACTATTAATCAGTCCAACGATCCGGAAGGTAGTTACATACATATACATGGATTGTTGTAGTATTCTTTAGTCAACAGACCCCCTCCTGTTGGAAGTTAAACCCTAACTGCAGCAGTCCCCGCCAACCTTTGCCAGCTATATCGCAATCAATAAAATAGCCATCGCGATACCGCGGGAGACTTCCGTAATATTTTGTTTTATTCTAACCGCTTGCCGTTTACCGTTGTTCACCGCACAGTTTACTAACCGCTGTCCGCAATATCGCAATATGGGTTTTACCCATTGCGATACCGCGGGGAACTATGGAGATAGCCGCCACCGCCAAAGGAAATATCGGGATACGAAAGAATTAATATTTATGTTATAATATTATTGTAAGGGAATTTTATTAAATGCGTTTTGACCGGGAAAAGGTAGTTAGGTAGTTGTAATAAAGATGATCAATTTTGCTTCTGGTTTTGATTGTGTTTGAGTTTTTTGTCATCGACGTTTCGGATCACACTCCATGATCCATGATCAATTTCTCTTCCTTATGCTCTCTCTCATCCTGATGATGGATCATGGAGTGTGATCCGAAACGTCGATGACAAAAAACTCAAACACAATCAAAACCAGAAGCAAAATTGATCATAATTATGGATTGTGGAAAATTGATATCTCTTAGTTGTAATAAATTTTTATGTCGGGCCCTCTCTTCCGTGAAATTCTTTCACGTGATTTTTACCTATATGTATATGCATATGTAATTTCATGTTTTAAGACAATTAATGTGAATGTGAGCAGGTGAAAAATTTTACGAGCAGCAGCTCTGTGTGTTGAAAAATATTTTTATGTTTTAATTTTTACTGTGTGAATTTCCTCTGCCTCTGGCCTTCACGTGGTATCAGAGCAGGTTCGATTATCAAAGTTAATTTTATCAAAGCAGATTATCTGGGTAAATTTCAAAAATGGCAGCAAGCACAAGCTTGACAAACCCACAAATTCCACAGTTTAATGGGAAGAATTATGAGTACTGATCAATTACCATGAAAGCACTATTTAGCTCACAAGATATATGGGATTTAGTAGAGAATGGATTTCGCAGAGCCGAGATCAGTAGCATACAATGCTTTAACACAAGCAGAGAAAGACTTATTAAAAGACACAAGGAAGAAAGACTCAAAGGCTTTATTTTATCTGTTTCAAGCTATACATGAGAGTATTTTTCCAAAGATTTCAGCAGCAACAAAGTCCAAACAAGCATGGGACATACTTCAAACAGCCTATCAAGGCATGGCAAAAGTTAAAACAGCAAAGCTACAAATGCTGAGAAGAGATTTTGAAATAATATGTATGAAGGACAATGAATCTGTAGATTCATTCTACACCCAAGTCATTGGGGTAGTTAATCAAATTAGGTCTCATGGAGAAAATCTGGAAGATACCAGAGTTGTTGAAAAGATTTTAAGGAGTTTGCCCACAAAATTTCTACCAATTGTAGTTGCTATAGAGGAGACAAAGAATCTTTCACAGTTCTCAGTTGATGAGCTGTATGCATCTCTAATTTCTCATGAACACAGGCTGAAAAGGTCAGCAGATACATCGTTGGAGCATGCTTTCAAAACTCAGGCTTTAGTCAGTCAAGGAAGAGGCAGAGGTAGATCAAGAGGAAGAGGAAGAAACTCTTACAGAGGTGAAAGATACAGTCTATCAAATTCAAGTGGAAGAGGTAGCAATCAAGGCTCAAGCCAAAACCCATCACAAAATCAGTCATAAAATCAAAGGTATGATAAATCTCAAGTCCAATGTCACTACTGTAAAAAATATGGGCATTATATGAATGACTGTAGAAAGAAGCAGTATGATAATAATAGACAAAATGCAAATTTTTCAAGAGAAGGTCAAAATCAGAATTCAGATAAGAGCACAATGTTTTTAGCTTGTAATGTTGCTCAAGCAAATGAAAAAGATGTATGGTTTTTAGATTCAGGCTGTAGCAATCATATGACAGGGAATCTAGAAATGTTTTCAAGTTTAAATGAGAATGTAAAGTCTAATGTTACATTGGGTAATGACAACAAAGTGTCAGTCAAAGGAAAAGGAGATGTCAATATTCTAACTAAACAGGGGGAGAAAAAATATATTTCAGATGTGTATTTTGTGCCTGGTCTGAAACATAACTTAATGAGTGTAGGGCAACTGGTTCAAAAAGGGTATAAAGTAACCTTTAAGAATGGTTTGTGCACAATTTTAGACAAATACCCAAGCAACCAACTTATTGCAAAAGTCAGAATGACAAACAACAGAATGTTTCCCTTAAAGATAAGGCCAGATTTGAATATAAATTATGCTCAAGCACAACATTTAATGAATTCACAAGTGGGTAGAGAAGAAACTACAGCAGTAGTGCAGATAATCTTTCAAGCTGAGATAAAAGATGAAAACTGGTTATGGCACCTGAGATTTGGGTATCTCAACTTTGGAGGTTTAAATTTACTTCATAGGAAAGGCATGGTCAAAGGACTACCTTTAATAGAAAAATCAGAAAGGGTATGTGAAGGGTGCATTTTAGGAAAACAACACAGAGAGTCATTTCCAGCAGGAAAGTCAACTAGAGCAAAAGCCCCTTTGGAAATTATACATTCAGATTTGTGTGGACCTATGCAAACACCTTCAATAGATGGTAGTTTTTATTTTCTGACATTCATTGATGATTATTCAAGAAAAACATGGGTTTACTTTCTAAAGCAGAAAAATGAAGTGTTTGATCTATTTCGTCAGTTCAAGAATTTGGTTGAAAAACAAAGTAGTTATTATATCAAAGTGTTGAGAACAGATAGAGGTGGTGAATATATTTCAAGAGAATTTTTTAATTTTTGCAAAGATCATGGAATTTATAAGCAATTCACAACTAGATACACACCTCAACAAAATGGAGTAGTTGAAAGGAAAAACATAACAATTATGGAAATAGCTAGAAGCATGTTGAAAGCCAAACATTTGTCAAATGAATATTGGGCAGAAGCAATATCTTGTGCAGTCTATATAATGAATAGGTGTCCAACAAAAAGTGTCATGAATATGGTACCTGAAGAAGCATGGATAGGAAGAAAACATAGTGTTACTCACATGAGAGTATTTGGATGTGTAGCATATGCACATGTGCTTGATGAATTGAGAAGGAAGCTAGATAACAAAGGAGAAAAATGTATATTTGTTGGATACAGTGAAAAATCCAAAGCTTATAAGCTCTATAATCCAACAACAAAGAAAGTTATAATCAGCAGAGATGTACAATTTGTAGAAGATGAAGCATGGGATGGAAGTATAGAGAAGACAGTAAATATTTCAGCTAGTATACCTCAAGAGGAGAATGAAGTTTCAGTATCAACAAATATTCCAGCTATTGTGACTCCTACCACTCCCATTCAAGCTCAGCAAAGTAGTCCACAAGTGACACCAGCATCGATTGTAAGAACAGCCTCATGCATTCAAGGAAGCAGTCCAACAAGAGGACAACAAACACCATCTACAGCAGGACCATCAGGTCCATATTCCACAAGTTCAAGTGATATGTCAAATCCTACTTTGGCAAGTCTGAGAAGACAGAAAATCAGAAGCATAAGAGATATATATGAGCAAAATGAAGGTGAGAATAATTCAGATCAGATTTCTCTTTTGCATTTTACTCTCAAATAGAAGATCCAGTTCATTTTGAAGATGCAGTCAAAGATAATAAATGGGTAAGTGCTATGGATTAAGAGATTGAAGCAATTGAAAAGAATTAGACATGGGAACTAGTCAGTCTTCCAAAAGACAAAGATGTTATTAGAGTGAAATGGATTTATAAAATCAAATTGAATGAAAAAGATGAAGTTCAGAAGCTTAAAGCAAGATTGGTTGTAAAGGGCTATTCACAACAGCCTGGAATTGATTACAATGAAACATTTGCACCTATAGCGCGATTGGATACTATAAGAATGATTTTAGCATTAGCAGCTCAGAATAAGTGGTCTTTATTTCAAATGGATGTAAAGTCAGCTTTTTTAAATGGTTATTTAGAAGAAGAAGTTTATGTGGATCAGCCACCTGGGTATGAAATTCAGGGTTAAGAAGACAAAGTTTACAAATTGAAAAAGGCACTGTATGGATTAAAGCAAGCCCCAAGAGCTTGGTACAACAGAATAGATAGTTACCTTTTGTTGAATGGATTTAATAGATGTAGCAGTGAGCCCACACTATATACAAAAATGAATGAAGAAGGTGAAATACTGATAGTATGCTTATATGTAGATGATTTAATTTTCACTGGCAATTTGTCAGTTGATCTGTTCAAGGCAGACATGACGAAAGAATTTGAAATGACAGACTTAGGTCTGATGAAGTATTTTTTAGGTATTGAAGTGAATCAAAATGAAAATGGTATTTTTATTTCACAGTCAAAATATGCAAATGACATTTTGAAAATGTTTAATATGATGAAGTGCAAACCAGCATCAACACCTACAATGACAGGTCTGAAACTCAGCAAGGATGATAGAGGGTCTAATGTTGATCCAACTTTGTTTAAGATGGCTTGTTGGAAGTCTCATGTATCTCACAGCCACAAGGCCAGACATTATGTATGGAGTAAGTTTGATTTCTAGGTTTATAGAAACACCAAAAGACACCCATTGGAAAGATGGGAAAATAATTTTAAGGTATGTAAGTGGAACAAGAAATTTTGGCATTAAGTATTCAAGTTCAGATGAGTTCAAACTCATAGGATACACAGACAGTGACTGTGCTGGCAGCATTGATGACAGAAAAAACACGTCTGGTTATGTATTTAATTTTGGGACTGGAGTTGTCTCATGGTCTTCAAAGAAGCAGTCAATAGTCTGTCTTTCATCAGCTGAAGCAGAATATGTGGCAGCCACAAGTGCAGTATGTCAGGCAATCTGGATGAGAAGAATTTTGAAAGAATTGCAAAATGAACAAATAGAGGCAACAAAAATTTACTGTGATAATAATTCATTCATTGCTTTCTCGAAAAATCCAGTCTTTCATAAGAGAAACAAGCATATTGATACCAGGTATCATTTCATCAGAGAATTAATTAACAATGGTGATATATTTTTAGAATTTTGTAGATCAGAAGAGCAGAGTGCAGATATTTTTACAAAGCCGCTGGGTAGAGATAATTTCATTTTTCAAAGAAACAGATTGGGCATGGTGGACAGTGCAGTTATGTTTAAGGGGGAGTGTTGGAAGTTAAACCCTAACTGCAACAGTCCCTGCCAACATTTGCCCGCTATATCACAATCAATAAAATATCCATCGTGATACTGCGGGAGACTTCCATAATATTTTGTTTTATTCTAACCACCTGCCGTTTACCATTGTTCACCGCGCAGTTTACTAACCGCTGCCCGCAATATCGCAATATGGGTTTTACCCATTGCGATACCGCGGGGAACTATGGAGATAGCCGCCACCGCCAAAGGAAATATCGGGATACGAAAGAATTAATATTTATGTTATAATATTATTGTAAGGGCATTTTATTAAATGCGTTTTGACCGGAAAAAGGTAGTTAGGTAGTTGTAATAAATTTTTATGTCGGGCCCTCTCTTCCGTGAAATTCTTTCACGTGATTTTTACCTATATGTATATGCATATGTAATTTTATGTTTTAAGACAATTAATGTGAATGTGAGCAGGTGAAAATTTTTACGAGCAGCAGCTCTGTGTGTTGAAAAATATTTTTATGTTTTAATTTTTACTGTGTGTGAATTTCCTCTGCCTCTGGCCTTCACCTCCGATACCCCATCGCCCCCACTCTGTCTGTGATTACCACAGTGTGTAATCCTCAGATACCAATGGTGGAGCACTGTTCTTCAGCTATGGATCCCGTGACTGGACGCGGAACCGTGACAGAAGTAATAACGGTAAGATCATTCAATTTCCTTACGATCCCTAACAGCTTGATCTAGTAGTCTCGAGCAAGGAAAGCACGCCTCCGATGGTACAGTTGAATAGCTCAGAATCGCACAGTACCCAATTGACTTCGATTGGAAATTAGAAGTCGGGAGATATCGTTCAACAATGGCAGCTCAGGTGAAGCCACCCCCCAATCGTAGTCGCAAGAATCACACACTATATCGTCATCTTCTGTGGATGCAATCTGCTGGCGAAATGAATAAGTGGGCACTGTAGATATGTGAATGTGAACAGAAAATTGTATCAAGAAATTGTTAATTTCTATAACCCAATAACAGATTAATTGCATAATAAATTCATAGAAAGAAATCTGATTTATAACAATTAATACAACTGGGTTAATTAACAGCTAATAACAGCGGAAGCAAAAATAACATGAAGCCAAACACAAAAAGACAATAACACAGATATACCCAGGAAACCCCAATGCGGAGAAAAACCTGCAAATGTTGGATCTTCTATTCAGCCTAACAGCAAACTTTTCTTTCGAAAAATACAATATGAGTTTGCTACAGCAATCTTGTATTTATAGAGCCTAGCTGCTTTACTTAGCGTGCAAGGAAAGAATCTTTCCTTGCTTTCTTTGGCTTTATTTACACACAAAATCACTCTAGGATTTATCTTATCCTCACAAACCGAGCATTCACAATTAAAAGTAAAATCCTCTTGGATTTAACATCTTATCATACAAGGCACAGAGCATTCTATTTAAAGAATAAAAATCTTGTTGTTGCTAAAAATCCAACTCGAATTGATTTAAAGCAAATCTTATCTTGAGTTGCTTTAAAGAAAATCCATATCCCACTTTTCTAGCTACAAAAATCAACACTCCCTCTTAGCGAGGAAAGTGTTCTGCACTACACCCAACTTGTCCCTAAAGAATTCAAACTTGCTCTTCATCAAGGCCTTCGTCAGGATATCTGCTATTTGTTCGTCCGTAGGAATGTAATTGAGCTTCACTATCCCCTTCTCCACACAATCTCTGATGAAGTGGTACTTGATCTCAATGTGCTTTGACTTGTCATGAAACACTGGATTCTCAGAGAGTTTGATGCAACTCTGATTATCACAGTAAATGACTGTAGGATCCAGCTCCTGGTTAAAGAGCCCAGCTAGAAGTTTTCGAAGCCAGATAGGCTCACATGTAGCCATACTGGCTGCCATATACTCAGCCTCTGTGGGAACTTCGATTACCGGCCTATTTCCTGCTATACCAAGGGGCGCTCGATCCCAAAGTAGGCTGCACCACTGAAGTGCTCAGCACCGATCCAGCATCTTTACCGCTGATGCATGATAAACCCCTTCAGGCTTCTCCATCACCTTCGGCAATGACCCATAATCCAAACGTACGCCGGAGATATCTCAAAACATGCTTCGCAGCTATCCAGTGCACACGTTTAGGTTCCACCATAAACTGACTGAGTGAGTTCACTGCAAAACAAATGTCTGGCCTAGTGTTGACCAGATACATAAGAGATCCTATCAACTGTCTGTATAAAGTAGGGTCCACTGCCTCTGATTTGGAAGCATCAATCTTCTTCCAATTGGTCACAAGTGGCGTTGACATAGGCTTACAGTTTTCCATCGTGAATCGCTTCAAGATATCAATTAAGTACTTCCCTTGTCCAAGGAAGATCTCTCCCTCTTTTTGCCACAACTCCAATCCTAAAAAGTAGTGCATCAACCCCAAGTCCTTCATCTCAAACTCTCTCTCTGCGAGACAAAAAGCACCAGTATTGCTATATAATGAAGCTCCTGCGACCACTGTGTAGAAGCCAGGTCATCAACATATAACAACAATATGAGGAAGTTCACCTTCGCGAAGACATGAAATCACGAGGTTCAGAATTCCGCCTCACTTCGCGGTGAAGCCCACGCACTCTGCGGCAACTATCAATCACGTGAATACCACCCACTTTCAGGAACTGCTTGAGTCCATACAATGCTCTTTTCAACCTACATACATGCGAATCCCTCTCATGTGCTTCAAACCCTTTTGGTTGCTCTATGTAAATCTCTTCCTCAATCACCCCATTGAGGAAGGCCGTCTTTACATCCATCTGATGAATCCTCCAACCCATCTGTGCTGCTATAGAAATGATAGCTCTTATGGACGAGTACCTGGCTACTGGAGCAAAAATTATATCATAATCGACTCCTTCATGCATGTAAAGGCCCATAGCCACAAACCGGGCTTTGAACTTTTCCACACTACCATCTGCAGCATGCTTAATCTTATACAGCCATCTCGAGCCTACCACAGACTTATTTTCTGGTCTTGGTACTACCTCCCACACATTGTTCTTCATGATGGAAGAATACTCTTCCACCATGGCATCTCTCCACACTTGGTGCTTGGATGCCTCCTGAAAGCTGGAAGGCTCTACTTCAATTAATTCACTCATAAGAGCAACATAATCTGAATAACATCTGGGAGCCCTTCTTTGTCTGACTGAATCTTGAGGATCACCTACGTATTCTTGAGCTTCTCTCAATGTCTGCTCAGCTACCCTATTTCTCCTCTTCTCACTCATAGGAATCTGAGGCTGAGGAATTATTTGTTCCTCTATCTGATCATCCTGCTTGTTCTGCTCTCCAGCTTGTGTTATTGAAGTTTGAGGGATTTGTGCTACCTCAACTGTGGATGATTGTTCCTCCTCATTCATCAAGTTACTTGACTTTTGAAGAGCCCTCTCTTCCTCAAACTTCACATCTCTGCGAACCACTGTTTTCCTGAGCAGGAATATAAACTCTATAAGCCTTAGAAGTTTCACTGTACCCAACAAGGATACCCTTCTCTGCAGTAGGTTCCAACTTGGTTCTCTTCTCAACAGGAATGTGACAATACACAAGGCATCCAAAGATGTGAATGTGCCCCAAATCTGGTTTCTTACCAGTGAATGCCTCTTCTGGAGTCAATTTGCCCAACACTTTGTGAGGGCTCCTATTCTGCAAATACACAGCTGTGTTGCAAGCTTCTGCCCATAAGAACCAAGGCAGATCCTGATCATGAAGCATGGCCTTGGCTGCTCCAACTATAGCTGTTTCGTTGACGGCCCCATTGGTGGGGGTTTTATGCGATTATCCAACTCTTTCTTGATACTTTCCTGAGCACAAAATCTTTGAAGCATTCGAGACGCCGCAGCGCTCCATTATAGGACCTCAGTATCTTGATCTTCTTCCTAGTTTGGTTCTCCACAAGAGCCTTAAACTCTTTGAACCTACTGAAGACCTCATCTTTATTCTTCATGAAATATATCCACGTCTTCCTGGAGAAATCATTAATGAAGGTAACATAATACTCATATCCATTCAAGGATATTGTTGACATAGGTCCACACACATCTGAGTGTACAAGATCCAAAATCCCTTCGGATCTAGTGTCGCTGCTTGGAAAACTGGTCTTGGCATATTTCCCAAGAGCACAACCCTTGCACACCTCATGCTTTTCTGTCTTCATCCCAGGCAGCCCTGTCACTATTTCCTTAAGAATATTAAGTGCTCCATGGTGAAGGTGAGTCATCCTCCTGTGCCATAATTCTCCTATCCCTTTACAGCTACTAACCAATGCATGTGCTGGCTCAAACTGTAACCGAAACAAACTGCCATGCCTAACACTGATCACTTTTGCAATCTTGGAATCTTTGGGACGAATACCGGGCTTTTCCTCTCCGTCCACTGTAACCCTTGTCTTCCAAGACAGAAACTAAGATTAAATTCTTTGTCATGCCAGGGACATACAATACATCCTCCACCAACAAAGGTTTGCCAGACTCCCTCTGAAACTTGACGGTGCCAATACCAGTTGCATGGTACTTGGCATTGTCTCCGAGCTCAATATAGAAATCCAGCTTCTTCTCCTCCAAGTTGGTGAAACATTCTTTGACTCGAGTCGTAGCAAACAGCGTCAATAATATACCATACCGCGCATCGGATTGAACTGAGAGGCGGGCGTAAAGCGAAAACTCATTTTCAAATGCGTGATTACCAGGCTTCGTCCTCATGTGACAAATTGCTTCTTCTGCTTGTCCTTATTTTTCTTATTCGGACATTGACTGGCATAGTGACCCATCTGATGGCAGCAAAAACATTTAATCTTGCTCAAATCTTTCTTCTTCCCACTCTTGGAAGAAGAACCTTCCAATTGCTCTTTATTGGACTTCTTCTTACCCTTGCTTGCAAGAGCAAGATTTTCTTCATCTTGAACCTTCTTTGTCTGATCTCCTCGATGAGCACCTTCACGGATCTCCTCCTGAACAAAATTATCCCAAAGTCTTGCCCAATCAAGTAGTCGATCTCTACCGACAACACACTTGACAAACACTTCCTAGTGCTTTGAAAAACCATTCAAGATTCTCGCTAGCTCATCTTCACTGTCGTCCTCTCAGCGATTATAGCTCATCCTAACTTGTGTATGCGGCTTGGACCGTGGAAGATCACCTCTTTCGCCCTTTTGCGGGCATGCTTGGTATTATGCAATTTGTCAGCCAGGCATCATCTTACGACTCTGATAGTCGCTCTAATAAAGTTTTTTGAGCGTATCCCACATCTCCTTGGCGGTGTCTTTCCCCGATAAATGAGGAATTAAATGATCTCTTACTCCATCCAGGATAATCCTTTGAGCTTTGGCCTCTTTGACTTCATGCGAATCTAAGGCAACATGATCATTTGTTGGTGGAGTCACTTCTGTGCTAGCATAGGTCCATAGCCTGTTCTCCTTGAGAACATATGTAATCCAAACCTTCCACTGCAAGAAGTTAGACGTGCCCTCGAGCCTGTCCTCGTATCGAACACTAGTTGCCATAGCCACAAAAGAATTGGAGACAAAAATCTAATGACTTTTTTTTTCTTGAAATCTGCGTTACAAATCTTGGCTTCGTATTTAGAGTTTAGTGCTCTGATACCATGTTAATTTCTATAACCCAACAACAGATTAATTGCACAATAAATTCACAGAAAGAAATCTGATTTATAACAATTAATACAACTGGGTTAATTAACAGCTAATAACAGCGGAAGCAAAAATAATATGAAGCCAAACACAAAAAGACAATAACACAGATATACCCAGGAAACCCCAATGCGGGGAAAAACCTGCAAATGTTGGATCTTCTATTCAGCGTAACAGCAAACTTTTCTTTCAAAAAATACAATATGAGTTTGCTACAACAATCTTGTATTTATAGAGCCTAGCTGCTTTACTTAGCGTGCAAGGAAAGAATCTTTCCTTGTTTTCTTTGGCTTTATTTACACACAAAATCACTCTAGGATTTATCTTATCCTCACAAACTCGGAAACATTCTATTAAAGAATAAAATCCCACTCTTGGATTTATCTTATCCTTACAAACTCAGAAACATTCTATTTAAAGAATAAAAATCCTGCTATTGCTAAAAATCCAACTCGAATTGATTTAAAGCAAATCTTATCTTGAGTTGCTTTAAAGCAAATCCATATCCCACTTTTCTAGCTACAAAAATCAACATAAATGACATGAATCAGTTAATAGGAAGTACTATGTATATTTTAACCTGTCACTGATCAAACCCATCAATCTGTTCGGATTAGCTAGATTTGATCTCTCTCGTTAGAAGCCTCTTACTATATTCAGAGAAGCTTGTCAGCTTGAATGGAAATTAGAATTCTTTCACTCCATTAAATGAAGTTGATTGGAAAGGAGATTTCTAACTATAAGAACAATGTCCACTGTAAGTTTGTATCTATTATTAAGTTTAGATTGTATATATTGCTAAAATATAGTATTCATTTGTTTGCACATCATTTTAAATCGTGCACAAGGATTTACATATTTTCTATTCATATAATCTACATATCACTATTTTTTGATGTGTATAGCAGCTCTATTCCTTCATCTGGTATCAAATCTAGACGCTGTAGAGACAGTAACATGAAAAAGAGTTCAATGTGGTTTCCAGAAGTGCATGTTGCTTTGTGCAGGGTTATTTTATTACAGCAATGTGAGCAGACACAAGAAAAAAAAATTTGCTGTCACAAAAAGTAGTGCTGAAGTAAAGTGCTGTTTTTGTTTTCTCATATTAAGAAAGAGAAGCCAACTTGTTAAGGTAAGAACAGTCATATAAAGCAATTTGAACTGAGACTAGTGTAAAAAGGAATATGATCAAACATTTGTTTTGCTGCTACCAGCAAAGAAAAAAGTATCTGCTGCTGCGATTTGTTGTGACCATTGATTTTGCATGTTAAAATAATTTTTTTTGTGTATTCAGCTGGCACTTGTGAGAAAGGAAGAATGGTTTTTAACAAATATTTTGAATGAGAACAAATACGAAACAATATAGATATAAAAGTTACAATTAAATCTGACAAAGGATAACAGGAACACTGAAAGTTATATATTATGATCTGACAAATGATAACAAGAACATCAAAAGTTATATACTATGATCGAACAATAATAAGAGATATCATCGAAATATTTTGAGAAACAGTATTTTGAATAACAGAAGATGGCTGACTATGTGTTATTCTTCCATGCAAGATTTTTCTGCCTCTATTTCTCCGCCGTCTCCTTTGCCGCCTCTGCATTTGAGGTCAACACAAATTACTATTAAAGGAAAGCATCAAAAAAATACAATAAAAGTAGATGAACACTTCACCTGCATTATATGGAACCGTTCTCAGAGGATTATCAACACTCCTCGCACTTCTTTCAAATTTTCCAACCCTAGGACGAATCAAGGGAATCATTTGGTATTTTATTCCTCCTTATTATGCGATAATGAGGAGGTTGGCTGACACTTTCAGATCTTCCATTTTGAACTGCAAAAAAATCACTTCTATCAAATAAATTCTCTTATTTGCTAGTTGGGTCTCTCAATAGTGATCTAAAAATGATTCAGGAAAGGAATAGTCTTATATAATAGAAAATCACAGCCATTTATAGAGTGGGTGATCTCACACTTTTGTTAGTTTAGAAAACAAAACAAAGAAAGACTCTATTATTAGCACAAGGGTCAAAACAACAGGTTGTACAGACACTTGAAAAATATAAAAAGAAGAAGATGATATACCTGTATTTTTCTGACCATCTTGGCTGTAAGAATAGTATGGAATTAGTTAAGAATTGTATTCAATTGAATATTTCAATCATACCCTAATTTTATAAAAAATAACTCTTCTCTTTTGTAGAACAGAGAATTTTATAAAAAAACACTATACAAATAGAAGACATGAACCAGTCAAGTATGAAGTAGAACTTAACCTTCTATTGATGGAATCCATCAATCTGTTCTGGTTAGTCAAATTAGATGTCTCTTCCACTAGAAGCCTTGCAGCTGTTTGAATGGAAAAAATAACTTTAGTGCATATATAGATTTTTAAGTAGTTTAGAGTCAACATACCCGTTATTTTCTATAAAACTTGGCCCCACACGTAAACATTAAATCCAATACATCATGCATAAACATCAATTCCAATACACCAACTTTTTACTAAAAATAGTTCTTACACTAACTCTTTATGAAAATGAACTTTCCAAATACCTAAATAAAAATAGTCACAATTTTAAATTTGGTAGATTTATATAGCTAAAAAAAAAATGGTCACAATTCTAAATCCACTAGTTTCAAAAACCAAAAACACAACATAGAACGTGATATGATTGCTACAATTTCATAGGAGAGCGTATCTGAGTGTATCTTGGCCAAAGCATGGGGAAGATTTACTTTCTAAGTGCAATGAGAATTTACATTGGTGATAAGGTCTTCCACTTGTGACCCCACCAGTTCATAGCTCCGGGTCAAAAGGTGTACTTCTTATAAAAAGAAACATAGTGTAAGTGATGAATCCGAGGTGATAAGATCACATGCTTTTACAGTACTTTTACAGCTGTAAAGGTTTAAAAGTTTCATATTAAATTAACTTACATATAAAATTTATTTTTAAAGTTAATATATTTTT
>VDFB02180796.1:0-24901 GCA_007258455.2 Sequoia sempervirens | reverse complement strand
TGCACCTGGTAAACTTTTTTCACATGACCGATGACGCTTGTGCTACATGCCCTCTAGTGGGCCACAGGGATGGTGGAAAGACTAGACCTCATGGCCTCTTGCTTGTAACAAGACGCTTTAGCCAATCGAGCTAGGCCAATTGCCCCAAAATACTTTATTATATTAATCTAAGTTAATTAAAATAATTTATAGAATTATATAGAATTCAACCTAGATTAATTCATAGCACTTGTATATGATGAAATAATATATAATAATATGGATAGATTCTAAACTAGAAGAGATATATTAAGTACATATATCTAACAAACATATATTATAAACTAGTTTACATTTTCTTATCTATTTGCTTAACTATTTGTGACCATGTCTACATATATACTAGTTGAGATAGATATTGAAAAGTTATATTCATTTAAATATTGCAAAGAAAAATAATTTCTTTATATTAATCTAAGTTAATTAAAGACTGTATACATTTATATAGATTTCAACCTAGAATAATTCATAAAAAATATAAATGATGAAGTAATATATGATAGTATGCATATATTCTAAACTAGTATTGTTGGAGTTATCAACCCAAGATCTTCAATTTGCAACACCAAAGAACCTCCACAAGAGATAGAGATAAGCAACAATGGAAGATGCTATTCCACCAAACAAGGATTGCAATATGATATAATATGATCAATGCAATACAATACAATGCTATGCAATCCTCGCAATATAGGATGCCTCATTTATAAAGGCAGGATGAGAGATAGATAAGACAAGATCATGAAAAGTGTCTTAATCCTATCACATGAGACAACTAACTCATAACTACCTAGAAAAGTGGTACCTCAGATAAGACAACTAATGCTTACCCTAGATGATAACTAATATCTCTAAGTAACTTAACATGTGAATTAAGTCCCCAAGTCCCAGCAGCTAACAAACCAGCGCCAAGACTTATTCACACCAACACCCCTGGAAGGAACCTAGTGAGGGTACAAACCAATGGCTGCATGCAAAACATGTCTACAACTAGGCCCGGCGAGGTACCCATGTACAAAACAAAAACTCTCACAAGGCAGGAAAAGGAGAAAACCCTGTGGGAGAAAAAACTCCTCTCCAAAAAAGAGAAAAGCTGGAAAGCGAAACCAGAACAAAGGAAGCGAGACCCCTAAGACTCTAAGGACAACTTCACCCCAAGCATCGATCAACAGATAATGAGGCGATGCCAGCACAGTGAAGATGCTCAAGAACTGGGCTGATCCTCAGAGGCAACACGGTTGAGAACACCATCCCGATGAGCTGCCCGATGAAGTGCATGTGACCCTAATATGCTTAGCTCCATCGATGCTCCACTGGGTTGTGAGAGATATGAATGGCACTCTAATTGTCACACCAAAGAGTAGTGGGCTGAGTGGAAGGGAATCCAAACTCAGTCATCAATTGACGAAGCCACAAAACCTCCTGACTAGCCAACATGGCACCTCGATACTCAGCCTCTGTCGATGATAATGCAATGGAAGTCTACTTCTTGCATGACCATGCAATCAAACCAGAACCAAGGCAAAAGATAAAGCCATAAGTAGACTTCTGATCATTGACATCACCAACCCAATTTGAGTCAATGAAGCCCACAATTTGAGATGCACCTGAAGTGTAGTGAATGCCAAAATGAGTAGTGCCATGAATGTATCTCAAGATACGCTTGGTGGCCTTCCAATGACTCTCATGAGGCTCATGTGAGAAGTGAGAGACAAGTCCAACCGCAAAGGAAATATTAGGATGACTATGTGTCAAGTACAAAAGACTGCCAACCAACTACCGATATAAGGTAGGATCAATTGTAGGAGTAGTGCAACCAGTAGACAGTACAACACCTGACTAGAATGGAGTAGGGGCAGGCTTGCAATCAGCCATGCCAAATCTCTGAAGCAAATCAAGAGCATACTTTTGCTAGAAAATGAAGACCCCCTCAGAATTTTGATGAACCTGAAGACCAAGGAAGTAATGCAAAAGACCAAGGTCGGTCATATCAGATCGCTCCATCAATGCTCGCTGTGTACTCTAAATCATGGAAGTAGAACTCCCTGTGAGAATCAAATCATCCATGTAGAGCACAAGTATGAGTAGATCCTCTCCATGTCTTTGTGTGTAAACTGTGGGATCAGAATGGCAATGAGTGTAGCTAGAAGCAAGCAAGAAACTATCCATCTTCTCATACCAAGCCCAAGGGGCCTGTTTGAGAACATACAATGAACGTCAAAGCCTGCAAACAAGTGAAGAGTCCTACACAAAACCTAGTGGCTACTCCATATAGATCTCCTCATGAAGATCCCCATGCAAGAAAGAACTCTTCACATCCATCTGATAGATTGACCATCCCTGTGATGCAACTATTGCAAGGACAAGGCAAATAGAATCCATCTTGGCAACAGGAGCAAAGGTCTCAGAATAGTCAAACCCTTCAACCTGAGAAAACCCCTTTGCAACAAGACGAGCCTTGTACTTGTCAATGGAACCATCGACTGCATACTTGGTACGATACACCCACTTGCATCGAACCAACTTTCTTCCCTTAGGAAGAGGAAAAGATCCCAAGTATGATTCTTCATCAAGGAAGAATACTCATTAGCCATAGCACTATCCCACTCTAGAATACCTGAAGCATCTAAAAAACTTTGAGGATCATCTGAAACTACATGACTCAAAAGACTAATTCCAGAAGTCTGAGAACGAGTGCGGCGAGTTTCTGTAGGATCACCAACAAGAGGACCAGCCTCCTCAAGAGTAACTCAAGCCCATCGTGGCCTAGTGGGTGAATGAGGAGGAGGTTCATCAAGACCGTCATCAAAATCTTCTTCAAGTAGCAAAGTATCATCAATTGAAGAAGATTGAGTAGGTTGTGATGAAGAAGAAGTCGAAGGAGGATCTGACTGGGTGAAGGTCTCAGAAAACTAAACATCACGTCAGAAATGTACCTCTCGTGTGTTAGGATCAAACAATCTATATGCCTTCACATCCTCACAATAACCAACAAAGATGTACCGCTGACTCTTCTTCTCCATGGATTTATGCCGACCATTCAGAATGAATGCCCAAGCCTCACTACCGAATACTCTAAAGAAGGATACATTAGGCTTGCGATGAGACCAAGCCTCCTCAGGGGTCATATTCCACACTAACTTGTGGGGCATACAATTCTGAATATAGTTGGAACAATTGATAGCTTCGGCCCAAAAAGCAGGAGCCATGGACCTAGACTGAATCATACAATTGGCCATTTCCCTGAGAGTCCTATTCTTTCTCTCCGCCACACCATTTTGCTGAGGAGTGTAAGGAACTGTGTGTTGATGAAGAATACCATGCTCACTGCAAAAATCTTGAAATGCCTGATTGACATACTCCCCCCATTATCCGTGCATATCTGTTGAAGAGAAAAACCTGATTGCTTCTCCACAATTTTTTTTAAGGTCTTGAAGTTGGTGAGGAATTCACTCTTGAGCTTCAGAAAATAGACCCATGTCCGACGGGAAAAATCATCAATGAATGTAAGCACATACTTAGCCCCTAAAAAAGGAGTTGGGAATGACATGAGATCACTATGGACCAACTCAAGGGGTGTGGTTGCACGTGTAGCTTGACCCTAAGGAAAAGGATCTTGATGTTGCTTGCCAAGAACACAACCTTGACAAACACCATCTGTGCAAGTGATCTTTGGAAGACCAACCACTAAGTTATGTGCTTGCATTTGCTGAAGATATCGGTAGTTCAAGTGCCCAAATCTCTCATGCCAAAGCTTTCTCATTGAATCAACATGAGCAACAAAAGATGAACCCGATGAAGACTCAAATCCACCAAATCGATACAAATGATTCTCATGATAAACTATCCTTGTAGCAACAACCTTCTCATGATCCTGCAACTGTCTAATAGTCACATTCTGTGGAGTAAACTCAACTGACTTCCCATCTCCAGAATGACAAATCTGATATATGGAAAGAAGATTCACTGAAATATCAGGAACAGGAAGAACATCCTCAATGCACCCATCGAGCATTGAAACAGAGCCTGTCCCCAAAATTAGAATCTGTGAAGAGTTCCCAACTGCAATATGAGAAGTAGAAGTATGAGCTATGGAATCAAGAAGATCACGTGAATTGGTCATGTGATGTGAAGCACCTGGATCAAAATCTAATTGTCTGAAGATGAATGAATAGCTCGTGCTGAAAGAGCTTGCCCTTTTCCCATGGAAGAAGACTTAGCCACTGAAATGTTGTGCTTCTTCATAGCTTCCTCCAAGGCCTCTAATCTCTTAAAGCAATGAGATGAATCATGCCCAGTTTTTCCACAAAATGAACAAGGATCTCCTTTCTTTTTGTTGGACTTGGAAGAAGAATATCCAGAGGTAGAAGAAGGAGATGGAGTGGACTTTTGATTGTTCTTCGACTTTGGTTTGGAGGGATTCTCACTACCGGAAGATGATTCTACTTTGGGCTTCTTCTTGTTCTTTCCTTTACCCTTGGATGATTGATCCATTAGAGCATGATTCTTAGAATTAGGTAAGGCATCCAACTGAATTAACTTGGCCTCCTCCCTAGTAAGATGCTCACAAAACAACTCAAATGTAGGCATTTTGTAATCTTTCCCCATTGCATCCATAGTTGAATAGAAAGTAGAAGAAAACACTTGATAAGGGCCCTTTAACTTAGATAGAATCAATAAGATACATTCATCACTAGATACATCATGTCCACATCCTTTCAACTATGACAAAATCATCTTGAATTGTGCAAGGAAATCCTGAATTGAAGGAAATACATCTGGAGAGAGGGATTGTAATTTTGCTTGAAGTTGCAAGGCTCTGAAATGATTTGTTTTACCATACAATTCTTCAAGTTTATCCCAAACATTCTTAGGTGTTTTGCATTCCAAAATATGAAAAAAAAAATTATCAGATACATGTAATCCAATGAGCCCTTTTGCTTCATCCATTTTACATCTATGGACAAAATTTTCATAATCCCTTGTAAATTCAGGTTGTTCTGCATCTAACATTGGCCATAGACCCTTAGATTGTAACAATTGAGTCATTTTTAGCTTCCATGTATGATAATTGTGTGGTGTGAGTGGATCAATTTGTCTTAGATCCGCCATGAACACCAAAAGAAAGAAGAAAATGTGGCACTTAAATTGTGCCTATCACCCCCCCAGATTGTATTAAAACTCAATTTGCAACCCCCCCAACAAATTACAATGAACAAATTTTGCAATTTTTACAAGTGACAAGCTCAAATCAACTGTTTATAACATAGTGATTTTTACAATTTTCAGAAAAAGAGCTTGCAAAAACTGAAAAATGAGGTTACAAACAAATTCCTTGTGATTTTCTGATCAATTTCAAAACAAATTTTTCCAAATTTCGATTTCGTTTGCAAAAGTTACACCAAGAACAAGCAATAAATGCACTTGTACCTTCAAGCTGAAAAAATTGGCAAAAAATGTCAAAATCTGGAAAAATCACCTACACCATTGGGAATTTCGTCAAACCAGCTTTTTGACAACATCTTGTTTTCGAAAATCCAAGTCCGTGGCGAAAAGTTGTGCAAAATTGAAAAAAATGCCTATTTTAGGCACTTTGAAGGCTAACTGGGAGCAAAGTTCAGCCCTCGGAGGCTAGCTGTCAGTCCTCCACGTGACCATACGCTGGTTGCTGCAAAGAATTCTGGGCGGTTAGGAGAAACCGGGGGGTTTCGGTTGGTGGTTTCAGTGACAATTGGCGGTTTGAAGACCCGCCCACGGTTGGTGGTTTGGGGAGTCGCCCGCTGGCGGTGATTGCGATAGTGAAGAGACCGCCCTCCTGGCGGTTAGGAAGAGCCGCGAGCTCCAACAGTCTGTAGACTGTTAAAGTCTACAACGGCTTTTAATGCCGTGGGTCCCACCTAAAGTGGTACACACAATGCTTTAAAGTGCTTTACATTTTTTTTGAATAAAAAAACCGCTAGAAAAAGTCAAAAAATTAATTATTATTATTTTTTTTGAATTTTTTTTTTGACGACATGCGTACCTACGCAGGGGGGCCGTACGACCTCCTCTGCTAAAATTTTTTGCTCCAGAAACAACTTTTGCCGAATATGGGCAAATTATATAACAAAAACTTGGAAACGACCACCTAGACGCAATGGTAGGCTTATTTTTTGCTCAAAGTGCTCTGGTAAAAAGTTGTTCACCATATCTGAGCTTGAAACCCTTCTTTGCCAAAGTTGCAAATGGTGATGAAATTGAGTGAAACAAAAGCCAAATATGACTTTTTCGAGCCTCCTGGACGCAATGCGACAGCCTAAAATACTGCCACTATAGCCAAAAGCGCTACAATCACCAAATCTCACCAAAATGCAAGCATGCAATATAGGATACAAGAAACTCAAAAATCACAATAGAAATTGATGGAAACTCTCTAATAAAGAATTGGAAGGGGCTTGCCAGATTCAAAGCTCTGATACCATGTTGGAGTTATCAACCCAAGATCTTCAATCTGCAACACCAAAGAACCTCCACAAGAGATAGAGAGAAGCAACAATGGAAGATGCTATTCCACCAAACAAGGATTGCAATATGATATAATATGATCAATGCAATACAATACAATGCTATGCAACTTCATAATATACTAGAGATGCCTTGCTTATAAAGGCAAGGATGAGAGATAGGATAAGACAAGATCATGACAAGTGTCTTAATCCTATCACATGAGACAACTAATTCATAACTACCTAGGAAAGTGGAAATTATAGATAAGACAACTAATGCTTATCTAGATATGACAACTAATATCCTAAGTAAACTTAACATGTGAATTAAGTCCCCTAAGTCCCTAGTAAAGGAATAAACTAGGTACAAGACTTATTCACAACAAGAAGTATATATATCTTAAATACATATATCTAACAAACATTGTTATTCTATGTAATAAATTGGAACATGTACTTTATTTATTTTAATCTATGTTTTTTATAAGATAAGAAACATTTATAGGGTGTTGTACCCTTTACACAGAAGTCCAAAGGGCCAAAAAAAGAAAGCTAGTTCAAACCATAAATGAACTAGGAAAAGAGGACAGACCACACAGAAATAGTTGACAGACAACTGTCAAAACATAAACAAAGACTAGACAACCCCAAAATCTGAGGTGACTAATCTAACTCCCTTAAACTTAGGCCACGAAGATGTGACAGATTGAGGGAATCCCTTCTTCTTTCTCAGTACAACAGACCACGAAGACTCAGAATCCAAGTCCACCGAGCAAGGCGAGAGAAGCGGATCAACCAAAGCCACCAAGGGAAAAGAGCCACCACATTGTGGGGGAGATGTCAACATCGTAGGGGAGGAAACAAGATCGAAAGAAGGACCATCAGAGGCAAGCACCGAAGTTCAGGCAGGCTCCAACAAAACAACATCAGCAAATCGAGCCAGCAGTGGCTCCCCAGGAAGGTTAGTCGAAAGAGGAGTAGATAGAGGTTCCTGAGAAGAAGAAAAAGGGTCATCCTCTGTAGAAGAAGCTTCCAAAGGAGGAGAACCCACCGTGAAGTGATCCAGGAGAGCATCCTTCCACCAAGTAGCAACACCTTTGTGGTGGGCATGAGGGAAATTAGAGGCCAAATGATCCACAAAGAAACATTTGCTACACTGAAAGGGGAGACCCTCATAGTCCAAGAGCTGCTTCCAAGGTCTATCCTCCACCAATAAGACTACATCACCATGGAGAGGTTTGGAGATGTCTAAATCAACTAATAAATGAGCTACCGTAGTATGCCCCATCTCCCAAGTTGTAAAGTCTACCATCAAAAAGCGACCAATGGTGTTGCCAATAACCTCACAACAAGAATCCTCCCAAAATTGAAGAGGGAGATTTGGCAGCTGGACCCAAACAGGTCTAGTATTCAACGGCTCTGTAAGGGGATTGAAAGAACGAGACCAAGGCCTGATGGACAATGAATGAATACCCCATTTTGATTTATGTTAATTGTATGAATGTATGTAATTGTACAAAATCCAAGTTAGATCAATTCATAATATCTATTAATGATGAAGGAATACATGATAATGTGAATATATTCTAAACAAATATAAATATTTTAAATACATCTTTATACAAGATGTAAGAGATATCAATCTTGAAACATATATATAGTAGGAAATAATTTTTCAAGTGGATGCTAAGCCACAACATCTGTTTTAAAAACACACAAATTGTAGATTTGGCCATACGACAATTCAGGCTAGCAATTCACCAAAAAATTCACCACCGCAAAAAATTAATATCATTAATTTTAATGCAGTTAATTTATCTGTGACAGTCAATTGCTGACGGTGAATTTTACTTGAGGTAAATTTGTCATGATGGTGAATTGTTAGCGATGAATTTTCCTTAATGAATTGTTGACAGTGATTTTTTTTACAACCGTAGATTTGAAAGAAAAAGAATGCCCAGTGGACAGCGTGGTTGCATAGCCTTCAAGATTTGGTTGAATAGCTAAACGATGTACATTTAGAGTTTTTTATCAGACACGCCATCTGAAAATGATTAAAAAAACACCAAGAACTATTAAAAGGTTTTATTTTCAGCTTTTACAGAGTGGCAACTTTTTTAATATGCACATTTATACCATTTCCACCAGACCTGTTAACAACACATGGAGTGCCTGCGGTTTTTGACACTTTTAACTGTGCAGGACATCACTCTTTTCATCTCTACTTGAAGTCAAGACATCGAGATGCGTTGTTAAAATTGGAAAAAGCGAACGTCGAACTTTCTTTAATATTTACAGATGTGATTGGCAAATTATTTAAAGGCGCTTCTCTGTCTTGCAAAATCGCTTGTTTGAAAGCACAAGGAAAGGCATTGCATTTGCACACTACTACATTGAAGGGGGTTTTAAGACATTTTTTGAGACAATTATTGAGTAAATTGTCTTAATTTTAGAAAAAAAAATTGTGTATTGTCTCAACTATTGTCTTTAAGTGGGTGTCTTAAACTATTGTCTTAAAAATTGTCTTTGTAAAGACAATATGAAACATAAGTTTTTTTGTCTCTTTAGAGACAATAGTTGGGATTAAAGACATATTGTCTCTTTAGAGACAATAATTGGGATTAAAGTTTAGAGACAATATGAAAAAATATATTAAAAAAAAATAAAATTATTTTAAATATTTTTTGTGTGATTATCAACATTCAATGTTTGAAAATCATAGAAAATGACATCAATTAACTCACACATAATAGAAACAAAAATTTTGAAGGCCAAAATGCTCATTTTATTGATAGGAAATGCTCTTGCAACCATGTACATAGTCTGAAAATATGTATCTCTTGCTTTGAAAATGTGTTACAAAGTGTTTTGCTTCAGTCTAAAACTAAAAAATCTGAGTTACAATGTCAAAGTGACTAGAATGAAACTTTGTATCAAGTTTACAATTCTGTATCAAAATCAAAAGAACTAATTACAAAAGTTATTTTAGTTTTCTTTGTATATCCTTCATTGGAGAGAATGTAGGACATGACATTAAGAAGCATCAATGACCACCTCGTACTTTGACTTGGTAAATTTGATTTATTTTGGCTGCCTAGAAATTGCTTCCATTATTTGACTCCACAAAAAAGTTCCAGCAAGGCATTGGTGAAAGAAGACTCCTGACTTTTCAAATTTCTTTTCCTCTGTCAGCTATTATATCCACTATTTAACCTTCTGGATGCTTGAAAATTGCTGCTATAGGTGTTTAAACTATCCCTATATGCCTACAACCTACTCAACTACCCATCAATACCTTCTTAGATGCTTGCAAAATGTTGCTACAGGTGTCAAATTGATCTTTTTCCTTCCAACTGTTCCTTTATGCTTTAAAACTGCCACTTGAAAACTCTATCTGCTGTCATATGTCAAAACAAAGCAATTAGGCAATTACTTCATCAATCTTCATCTAACACAGATCAAAATTATGGTAACTACTAACTAGATAGATTTGCACTACTAACTTTGTATTCTTTGCTCAAGATTCACTTATAAAGTAAAACAACAAGATATAATAATCACTTATAAATCTGCATTATTTCCATCACAAACAAAACAAAACAAAACAAAATAAGATAAGAATAGAACAAACACTAGCAAAATAAAACCCAACTACTAAAATTTTGTATGTATTGATTTATTTCAATAAGTACAAACCATAATTTTCTCAATTTTATAATTCGTACTTCTTACACAGAGACCAAGTGTTTTACTTGCTAGAAGCAGAGACCAAGTGTTTTACTCGAATTTTCATGAAGTGCATAATGAGCTTCTGAGATATGTTGACTTTTATCTCAAAATGAAAGTGTGTAATAAATAACTAATTTTCATGAGCATCATTATTTAAATAAACAATTGATGTGTTAACTACAACACACCCACTATTTAAATCAGTGTCAGTTTCATCTAAACAAAAATTAAAAATTATCATCATCATAAAACAAAGCAAACAAAAATTTGATTCTTGGGTTAGATTGGATGGTTGAGCCATAGACAGAGGTCATAGGTTTGAATCCCAATTTAAATACTATACTCATGACCATATGAATAAGGGGACACATTCAAAACATGAACACAAGTTATAGGATCAATCCTAATCACTGTTCTCCATATATATATATGAAAATAAAAAAAGAGAAAAAAAAGAATGCACCTTGATCACGGAGCAGTCATGGATCTGAAGACGGAGCAAAGAAGCTTCCATTCTAGCTTCCTTCATTACAACATTTTGCACAACCGACTTCACAATTTGCTGAGCATTGGGACATGACTCCTCATAGAACCTTGGACTGAAGTTATTGTTATACAGGGGTTGTTGTCATAGAACTTATGGGTGATCTTGTTGAGGGAAATACTACAGCGGGAGTTGATGTTGCAGGCTCAGGGGAAGAGGATGGAACACTTATTGTCAATGCACTATTGCTCAAACCTGCAAGCCCACCAATTCCAAATCATAATTGAGTTATATTTATCTCCTCTTCCTGTTTTAGAAAATATGTAAATTACCCATAGAAAGAAAGCTCTATATACCTGCAGATGTAGAGGGGGCCGACACACCTACTCACAAAACAACAATATAATGATTATGACAGAAATTACAACAATTGGGAGTGATTTGAAATCACCACGATCAATGTATTTGTTGATTTAATGTCCAATATTTTTTATAGGATAACACTAGAAGTTGAGACCTTAAAATTATTAGTATTGATTATGAGTACACATAATTGAATGAAATATATTCAATAGATCTATAAAACAACAAATCATGTGATGTCAAATTGACCAACCAATAAAACATGACTTAATGCACAACTACTGGTCTATCTATTTTTAAAGTTTTTTTGGAAACCTCAAAAAAAAATACTGATGTGACATCATATTTGATGATGTGGACCTGAAATCTTAATGATAAGTAGAAGCCTTGCGAACAAATGGTTATAAAAGAATGAAAGTGATTTGAAATTACCACGTATAATTTTTAGTGACACAAAACTAAGATGCTCAACTACTGAATCCTCTGCTCTACCATCAACCATAAAAATTGAAAGAGTTTATACAACCAATGTATTGCGGTTAACTTTACCTGGAGATGAAGAGGGAGTAGGAGCACCTGTAGCTGCTCAAAACAACGACAATTTAGTCATTATGACAGTTAAGGTTTTACATATAACTCATGAATTGAACTGTTTGATGTTGATCAACTTCAAGAATCCTACATTCATTATAATACTTCAATAAAACTTGAAATGCATCATTTCCTACAACAAAAGTTATAAGGATTTTACAGTTGCAAACACTTTTGTAGACATACATGTAGAATGCAAGAGTTTTGAAACCATTTATAGCCCTCCATGAATGCATAAAATGTAAAGTAATTTTGACAAATGTTGCAGTTACAAATATTTTAGTAGACATGCAAGCAAGAATGTGAAATCACATGCAAGGTGTATGAACTGTTTGACAGACGCCTCCAAGAAATGTCATCTCATTTAATACCGTGACTAAAGGATATGCCCAAATGGATTTGTTAAAGAGGCTTTAGAAACCTTCAAGCAATGCAATTGGTGGTTGTTTAACAATCCACAACTTCTCCCATCCTTCTCTCTGCTTGTGCTAAAATGGGCATGCAATATGGATTTTTACTAGATCTTGTAGTCGCCATTGCTCTAGTTTATATAGGTAGCTGGGTTGAAGATGGAAGAGGATAATAAGGTATGCTTCAATTCGCTTTCTAGATACTATCATTTTGTTTTTCAACCTGTTTTTCTTTCTATTTTGTAGAATGAAAAGGTTTTTATCAATCTTAAGATTTAGTTGCATGTATATAATTTAGAATAAAACAAAGATCTTGTAAGACTCGATTAGCCTTGTTTGAATTAAATTAATGTAACCAAAAGAGTTTGATTGCTTCCTCCCACTACATGACGTTACTGTGGAAAAAGATCAGATGTTACAATGCTGATGAGCTGAGTTGGTGTTTAAGAATCTTCTCTGTGATTCCTCTTTACTCACTTTTGGTACTTTCATATAATTGTTCCAATTTTATTATATGTGGTACGAAGCATTTTGTTTCTTCTACTCAGTTATCATCTACTAGTTTTTGGAACACATCATAGTTGCATATTGTTTTAGAGGGGTTAGCTGAGTTAATCCAAATCATGGCTTCATTTCAATCCTTAATTGTTTAACATGTTTGAAAAGCCAATTATTCTATGATAATATATTCTTCAACTATAATTTGAGTTTCCCTCCAATGCCCAAAAATGACTAAATTTATTGTACATTGTATATGGTAGAAAAGTTACATTATAAGTACATTTTTTAGAAATTCACTAAGGAAAAAAATTATTGTTGGTAAAGTTGATTTTATTGTTGGATTTAGAGACATCCACTAATAAAAAAAAATGATATGGGTTTTTGCAAACTTACCTGCATAAGTCTCCACCAATATGGTAGCACTGCAACAATGTATTGAAACTGAATGAAGGGGCTTGAGCATACTGAATTGTCTGTGCTATTGTGCAATATGTGACTTGCATGGTAGAAATAAATGTACCAGAGAGATTTAAATATTGTGATCTACAAAATAGATAGGAAAGTTATATAGTCCTATTGAAACCAAAAACCCAAACTATGGATTTGCAATCTATAGACAAACAAATCTACCTGGCTTGTAAACTGATCAGCAAGAAAAAAATATAGGATATTCAACTTGTTGGTACATACCATTCAAACCAAATTAGAAATCATAAATAATGGAATGAAAAGTGTAATGATTTTCAATTAGTTATAGAAAACTACATGCAAACTAGTACTTTAGGTTGGCTTTTGTTTATTTTTATTCTTAATTTGAAATATTCATTGTATCTGCTATACTTTGATTTCAGTTTTAAAATGCCTCATTCTTTTATTAAGAAGTAAATGTTTAGATTATCACTCTTATTTTAAAAAATAAAATAAAATATAACCCAACTACTAATGATAGTGGCCAGTCTTTAACAAGGAAAATGTTTCATACAAACCTGATAACCTTTTAGACCCATTTTTTCACAAATCATGTCACATGTTTTCTCATCATAGTTGTAGCACATGATGTCAGACAGATGTCAAAATAGCAAAGTATTAGGTTTATTTCATGTGCTAAAAGTTAATAAATACTCTGAAAATGTCTGAGAAGGAAAACTAATGCATATTTGATGGAATAAGGAACCTAACAAAAACATACCCCTCCAAAACTTCTGGAGCAAGCATGCCAAAATGATCAAGGAATTCATCAAATGCCCGTTTTGTAGGATATCAACACAACTTATCCTAATTGTCTCCAGAACACCCTAATTTTCCACCAAAAAATTGAAGCTAAAGTCAATATTGATTGATTAACAGAAGATAATAATCTCACCAAATGTAATTCATGAAGTATGTGTGATTTTTCTTCCAATGTGCCCAATGCATTTTAGCTCAACCTAGAGGAAAATCAACTTAAAAATACTTACACCACAACACAGCTATGAAAAATTGAAGTCAACACATCTTTGGCTGCAAATTTTGTTGAATATCAACCAAACTGTAACTTACTTTTGTAGAATATTTAATAACAAAAAAAAGGAAAAAGATATTATGTCCTGCTCTATCATATTTTGTTACAGCAAATCAAATAATATTTTTAAAGCCTAGCTTCTAAGGGATTCCATGATTTAAAAAGTTTAATAATCTAAAAAATTGCATCCTATTAAGTTCCATCCAAGGCAATTGATCTACAAAAACAAATGATTTTGACCACACATGGTTTTAAGTGCATTTTCTTGTTCTTGGATCACCCTTTTTTGGACATTTGCAATGTGGATGCATAGCAACAACATTGGAGGTTGAAGAAATTTTGTTCTTATAATAGTACCATGTGACACCTACGCCAAAGATGAAAATGACTCTAAAACTGTAAAACATATGTTTTTTAATCACTAACTAGTCCAATCTTATGATCATAAAAATGATATTAAATATTACTATATGTGTTACCTATTAAATCCTAGGTTAGTGTTTCATTTCATTAAAATGATATTGCAAGTACCAAAAACAACAACATAAATACCTGGTCTGCCATTTCCTATAGACACCAACAAAACAACCTAATAGAAAGCTACAAAGAAAAGTGTGTGGATGTTAGGATAATTATGTAAATAGCCATTGAAATATATGAAAACATGTACCCCAAAAAAAAAACCATAAAATTATTCTAAAATATAGCTTGAGCAATTAAAAAAAGTGAAGATTTGATTAAAACTTACATAGAAATTGATTATGAATTGGTGATGTAGAATAACCTGAAATACGTGGATTTAAATTAATTATAGCATGAGAAGCAAACCAAACCTACACCTAAACCAAAAGAGTGTGTAATAAAAATAGTCATAAAAATTGTCAAGGGAAGATTAAAAAACTCATCATGTCCATCACTAAATATTTCATCAATATATCATAAGCCACAAGATAGTTAAGAAGTACTTGCAAACTAATCTAAAGGTGGAACATGTATATCAATTTATCACTAGGATTTGGGGAAAGATGAATAGACACAAGTAGGACAATCCATAAGTAAACAAGGAAATCTATCATGAGATTTATAAAGGATATGTTCACTAGGCATATCATTGTCACAAGGTGTAATAATGCCATGAAGGATTAAGGAAGATGTAGTTTTACCACGTAATGTATTAGATCCATAATTTTATCACTAGAGGGTATTGGGTATATCATGTGTATACTTCTCAAAATATGTATCATCAATTAAATCATATGAAATAAAAGTTCTCTAAGGAGAAGTATCAATATGCTCAAGAAAAATACAAGCACTATCCATGGGAGAAATAAAAACAACAAGAGGTTAATGGATAGGTAAAGTGAGGGTATATAAGAGGGAAGGAAGGAAAGTAAATAAATCAATTATAGAGGAAAAGGTACAAACATGATGGAACAAGACCTCCATAGATAATATAAGCTTGTGTATAATATAAAAGGACATGAAATAATCAAGGATGGTGAGATCAAATGCTAGAAAGTATATTAACATATCAAAATATATAATATTAGCATGAATAGAGGCTAAAGATAATGGAACATGAGAATCTATCATAACAAATGTATCAACATGAAGAACAAGGTGGGTGTGTGGGTGTGGATCAAGGGAAAATCATATAGTAGAGGCACAAAACCTAATAAAGATAAATCAATTACACACAAATAAAGGGTGGATTCAAACCATAGAATCAATTATATTATAAAAGAATGTAAGAAGTCATATATATATATCAAGAACTCCAAATTGGAAATAAATTAGCAAATGAAAACCTAGAGGCAAAAAATAACAGTGGGTATGATAGGTGAAAGAAAGAGTACACAATGGATCACAAATCCCCAAAGGAAGATATATCTATGAAACATGCAAGTAAAAAGGGGATCACATCTAAAAATAAGACTATACAATTTAAAAAATTCTAAAAACCCTAAAAAGAAAAGAAGGTCAAAACTAAAGATTGTGGAATATTAGTGCTTAGCTCTACAACTAATGATGGAATCTTGAATGATGTTGGTGATGTGTTAAATTAATTTGTCACTTTTAGAAAAGAATGACCTTGATTTGATGAATATCTCAAAATCTGAACTAACATAGAAAAATGATGGAGGTTGATCCCAAGTGTCACAAATTTGATCTCAACTATCACAAACTTGATCAAATATTTACTATGCAAAATGATTTGTTAGAATGTGCACCTAAAATTACTCTCCTTCACCTTCTTGATAGATGAATCTATGAAGGTGGTGCTAGAGATGTTGTTTAGGAGCTTTTCATCTCAATAAGTAAATGGGTTCACCTGGGTCAAACCCTTTGGCATGCAAGATTTAAGGTGTTGAGTTATATTAAAGATAACACACACAAACATGCATTTGACCTATATAATGATGTTGATCAAATTCTTTCTTTCCCTTTAGAGATTTAAGTGTGTTATATTGATTTTCTCTTTGATGTCCTCTTTTATACCATGACATAGCAACATGTCACAAAACTGTGTGCCAAGTCAACTCATAACAATTAATAGAAATGAGTAAAAACTTTGAAATTTGAATTTGAAGATTTAAATTTTGGAATCATTCTCATATATGTCAAAATTGAACCGGATCGATTTTATATCACTCAAAAAGAAACTAGAAAAATACAATAATAATCTTGGATAAATAGTATTAGAAATTAGAATATAAATGAAACCATGTAAACATTGACATATTCAACCTAAGTAAACACAAAACTAAATAGAAAATGGAACTGACATTGCTAATTTCACCATTTCAATATGATTGTTGTGAGTGTTCTACAAAAGTTTAGAGTGTATGAACATAGCACGAATGATTGAGATCTTAAACACAATGAACTGTGAAAATGTCTTTTTCGTAGACTATTTCTCCCATATTCAATTACTTAAATGCAAAGTTACAATCAATTTGTGATTGCACAAAACTTTGCCTCTTGACCTTCAATCCCAAAGCAATCAAAAGTCAATCAACTTGATCCAAAACGCTTTGGGAACAAGCTAATATGAAGCTCTCGATGTCAATATGCTAGTAATAACTTTAATGAAATAAGTAATACAAAAAATTCTAAAATATCTCCCTAGAAAAAATGACTTTTTCCCTATACATTTGTACCAAAAATGTTGCCACACAGAGAGTATGAATTGGTTCCCTCCATTTGGACCAAAGCCTTACCTATCGTAGCCTATTTTTTCATTTGACAGCTTCTAATTATTAGGCCACAATAATTATTAAAATCTAATGGTAATTGCAATGGGAGAAATTTGCGAGGCCACAATAATAGCCATGACATATGGAATGCAACTTTTTAAAGTCAACTGTCCCCTTCAAGAATATGTGTTTTTCAGCAAGGAAAGAGTTATCCCATGTTATTTTTTAAAGACAACTGTCCCCTTCAAGAATACGCGTTTTTTCAGCAAGGAAAGAGTTATCCCATGTAGCTTTTTAAAGACAACAAAATAGGTGTTTTTTCAGCTAGGAAAGAGTTATCCCATGTATATCAACTAGCAATCGCACTGTGGTGTGCAATGGGTACACCGAAGAGGTGTGGAAGGTGACTTAGGGGAAAATTTGGTTTTTTTTTTCATACATTTGTGTAGTGCATAAGGTCAATTGGTAGGTCATTTTAAAAATGATATTGTTTATTTATTATTATTATTATAATAATAGTATTAATTTTATTTTATATTTTTATTATAGAATAATATTATTATATATTTTTATTTTATTTTATGTATTAACTATTATATTCACCACATACTCTAACATATTAACACAATTTTTTTCTCCTAATCTATCCAAAGATCAATTAAACCATGAGATATGGTTTATTACTTCTAATAATTGTATAATTGTATTATAGAATATAATAATAATATAATTTTTATATAATAATAAATGTAATTATATTATATATAATGTAAGATGTATTATAATTAAAGTATATTTTTATATTAATTAAATATGATATTAGATTTATATTAGATAACTGCAAATATAAAAGAAAATATGTAATAATAAACATAATTATAATTTTAGATATTTAAATTAGAAAATATTATATTTTAAAGTACGTGTAAATATGCAATTATTATTTAAAATTTCAAAAATAACAAAAAAAATTCCATAATAACTGTAAAAATAAACATAATAACATAATATCATAATATGTTAAATCTATTGGTAATATTTTTCAATATAAAAAGAGATAGCTGTTGAGGTGGGTAGTAAGAACTACCGAATTATTCTCTTATATACATAATTTTACACGCCAATATAGTAAAATATGCAATGAAACTGACGGGCCATAACTCCTCATCTGATAAAACTCAGAAAAATCTACCATAAAAATATGGTGGTTGTAAACAGCCAAAAAAAAAGAAAAAGCGGTGGCGGCAGATTATAGTGTACAATATTCAGCATATTATAATGTATAATTACCAAACATTGGAAAATGGGAAAGATTAAAAAATTGACCAAAAAAATTGAACGGGCCAGATTGATGTAACTATATTGCAATGCTTCTACTGAGTTATTAGCCGTTGGTAGTAAAAATCAGGTCCAACATTTTCAAATATGACGTAAATATTTGATTTGTGTCTACATCAAATTGGGCTCTTTACGTATCCACATTGACCCCTCCACGCTGCTGTGTCTGATTATTATTGCCCACGTTTACATCTTTTAGATCTCCAAAAATTTTCAAAAGATTTTTTTTACAATGGCTAATGATAATAGCAGTCCAAACTATGAGGTCGAAGATGGATGGATTGATGTGGCAGACGGTGTGGTTGATGAGCTGGTAGATGGATGGATGTATGTGGTGGATGGTTGGGTGAATGGACGGCCCACAGTGGTGCCAGGACCACAACTAGCTAGGATTAAGGACATAGATTTGGATGGTATAAGCACAAAAACTTATTGCTGCTTTTGTTGTGTTAGGCAGAAGGATTTGATTCAAAATTTTCCCAAAATGTCTAGACCAGGGCTGATTTTCTTATAGTAACCACTTGCTAGGCTTCAGAAGCTCAGACAAGTAACCAGGATATTCCAGGCCTTATTTCACAACTTCACAATGAAATAAGCTATCTGATATTTATGCAGTCTGAATTTTTTTGTAAACCTATGTTTTTTAGATGTTAGGCCTGAATCTGTTTTGCTAATTTGGTATGAGTTAAAAGTCTTGATTTATGAACCGCTTTATAAAAGTTTTCTTCACAGTGGTTCAATATTTAACTATAATATAAAAAGCTTAGTATGATTGAAAACAATTTGAAGCTAGAAATGATCAGACAAAAAAGATACTTATCTGAGGATCCTGATTATGTTCATTGAATTGACAAAAAAGTTTGATTATATGAATAGCTTTCCTAGTCTACTAAGCTAGTGCACCAAACATGTTATGGTTTATATGAAACCATATGACTTAGAGCATGACTGGGTATATGAAACCATATGGTTTAGAGCTCATCATCTGGGTATATGAAACTATATGATTTAAAGCATCAAGTGGGTATATGATACTAGCGCCAATAAGCACTGATAGAGCATGTGTTATATGTCAATATAGGAAGACATTAAGGGCACTACAACTGCTTATAGGAATGATTAAATTGACAGTTTATGCATGTCACATATAGATAGATTTTAAGGGTTCCTAGGCTGCTTCACCAATGCTCAGCTGATGGCATTAGGTCAAACAATTTCTTGGTAAATTAATCTCTTTGTACCTTACTCATCCCATAGGTCCAATGTACCTTATTGGTTCTCCAGAGCATGTTAGTAAATAGGTATACCCTATTCAATTGCAGTAAAAGTTCTAGGGAAATCCTAAAATGGTTACTACGAGGCCTTGTTTTGTTTTCTAATAACTGTGGAAAGAGAAGGATCGATTTATTTTACTGGAAACAATAATTTTAGGCAATTGTAAGATCTTTACCCAAAAAAGTTGACAATTTCAGTATACAATGCAATGTTTGTAATGTAATGTTTGGAGGATGAACAAAGCATCATCACTTAACCAGTACTTTGTTTACATATTTATCAGTATTTGGAGATATCTACCCTTCAACATAACATTTCTCTTGTTGCAAGTAAAAGCCACAAATGAAAGAAGTGATGTTTTAGCAGAAAAAGTGAAGGAGCTATTGATGAAAGCAGGAGTTAAGTTCTGCTGTTATGGGTATTTGGTCCCATACCCATGTTTAGTTGCTCCTTGGGAATGGTGTGCTTATATTTTCTTGATGCCAAGGATAATCCAATCCCACCGTTTGGGATCAAAAAGCAAAAAATAGAGCCTAAGCACAAAAATGAGAGAGGAGCAAAAAATAGAGCCTAAAAACAGAGCCTAAGCACGGAAACGAGAGAGGGTGGAAGCACAGACAAGGCGTGTGAACTGTTAGAAATAATGCCTCAAAGAAATGTGGTGGAAGCACAGACAAGGTGTGTGACCTGTTAGAAATAATGCTGTGAACCATTTGAATCTATACCTTGCACAAACACAATAAACATGCAAACAATTAGATCAAACACAAGATTAGAAACCAATGATTCCTCAAGAAATCCATTTGAAATTTGCAAAAGATAAGAAATGAAAATGAAGAACACAAATGAAACAATTAAATCCTATCTAATGCAAGCAAACTCTTGATCTCTTGAGGGAGTTGGTGCAAATAGGTGTGTGGAGATTTTCCCTTTCCCAACTCCTTGAATGCAAATGTTGATTGAAGATGATTGATCCACTTGATGAAGACTTTGAATGTATGCTCCAAGCTTAAAATCTGCAAAAAAACCTAGCTATGATTCAATGAGATGGATGATAATTGCTAAGTATTTTAGCATGGTAACTTTGCTTGAGATGTGGATGATGAAATAAGGATAGAAGCTCTTTATTTATAGATTGATAAGTTGAAGAGATGTCCAAATTTGATCAATGTGGGACAAAGATTCAACCAATGATATGATGCCACTTGTCAACATGTGAGAGGATGAAGGTTGAGCAAGTTTTGATCCATGTGCAAGTTTGAAATTTGAATTTGATGAGATGACATGTTTAGGGGGGATGAAAAATGAGTTAAATGCCAAGTGGGAGACATGTAAGAGACAATGTAAGAGCTTTAAATGCTTTGTTGGATGGACAAGTCCTTTTGGGGGGAGATTTCAAATTTGAGGAATATTCCCACTTAGATGCCTTTTTTGAATGAAAATAGGGAATTATTAAATCAAATAAATGATTTAATTGTGCAAGTTGCAAAATCTAGAGGATTTGAGTGATTAGGATTAAATTAATCAGGATTTGATTAATTTAAGGGGATATTTAGCTAATTTGACAATTTGATTTAGATTTTAGGATTAATTTAAATCAAAAAGAGAGGAATATGATAAGAGGCTAATTAAATAAAGATTTTGATTTATTTAATTAAAAGGGATGGTGCTAGATTAAATCAAATAAGGTTTTAATTTATTTAATTTAACAGATAGACTTTAGAGATTTAATCAAATAAATTGATTATTTAATTAAATAGGGATAACTTAGATCGATGAATTGATTTAATTAACAAGGAAAGTGACTTAATTAGACAAAATAATTTATTTAATTAAGAGACGAATATTCAGATAAGGAATTTGATTAAACAGTTAGACTGAGGGATGATTTAGGAAGTTAGACCGATGGATGATTTAGGAAGAAAAGATCGAGTGTGATATCAATCTATATATTTTTCGTGTCTACATTTTGCACCTCTTTGAAGCAATGTACTTGTGTTGGTTCAAAGAATAACCTTGCCATGATCAAAAGTAAAAAATTATTTTATTTTTTCGAATGCCCCACTGTTGCCCCAGCAAGAAAAAATTATGATGGTATATCGCCTCGGCAGAGATCGAGTTTAAGAGGTTTGATTTGAGTGGCTCCATCTCCTCAAAAATTATACTCAAAGATAGATAAAAGGCCTGCTAGTTGGTCTCTAATGACCTCCCTTGATTTCCCTTACCACATACCAATGTCATATATTCCTATAATATCATTACCTACCTTAGCCATTCTTCGTAGCATTGCCTTTGGAAAGAAGCATAATTTAGGGGATCAATTTTAATGAAGCTTGATCTTTGTGTGTGCCAACATGTAGTGTCTAAATTTTGGGATGCAAAACACCATCAAGTATAGGGAAAGTTTTTCAATGAATGTAGTTTAACTCATTCACCATTGTACGACTGATGTAGTAGATGGCTCTTTCTATTCCATTTTCATCATGTTGTGCTAGGAGAGCACCAAGGGCTACTGCAGTTGCTGAGATATAAAGGATCAATGGTTTGTTCTGAATTAGAGGCCTTAGTACTGGAGGTGTTAACATATATTCCTTGATTTTGTTGAAGGCTTGTTCACATTTGTCATCCCATTTGTACGTTACCCCCTTGTGGAGTAAGTGAGAGTAAGGGATTTGTTTGTCTACTAATTGTGCTATGAATCTACGAATTGACTGAAGCCTGCCTTGGAGACCTCTCAGTTGTTTCAATGTCCTAGGAGCTTCCATTTCAAGTATTGCTTTCACCTTTGCTGGATCAATTTCAATGCCTCTCATTGACACTATGTAGCCCAACAACTTTCCTGATTGTACGCCAAAGACACACTTCTTGGGATTCAAACGAACCTTGTATTCTTCTAGTCTGTCAAAGATAGCACTCAAGACTGATATATGATCCTTCCTCTTTTTGGATTTGCCCAAGATGTCATCGACATAGTCCTCAACTGTTTTGTGGATCATGTCATGGAATATTAGTGTCATGGCCCTTTGGTATGTGGCCCTGGCATTCTTTAAGCCGAATGGCATTACATTCCAGCAATATGTGCCCCAAGGACAAGTGAAAGATGTTTTATGTTGGTCTTCCTCTGCAATTCTTATCTGATTATAGCCTGAAAATCCATCCATCAAGGAAAGCATCTCATGCCCCGCGGTCATGTCTACTATCATGTCGATGTTGGGGAGCTGGAAATCATCCTTGGGGACATGCTTTGTTCAAATCTCTGAAATCAGACAGATTCTTGCGGTTCGCCGCTTTGATACGGGTACCAAGTTCGATACCCATTCTCGATAATCAATTGGTCGAATGAATCCCACATCTAATAGCTTTTTGAGCTCCATTTTGACTAACAAAGCAATTTGAGGATGCATTTTGCGAAGCTTCTGTCTCACAGATTTAGCTTTAGGATAGACTGCCAAGTGATGAACCACTACCTCTGGATCCAATCCTGGCATATCAGCATAGCTCCACGCAAAATTTATCTTCCTTTCCTTTAAGAAGGTAGCCAACTCCTCTTGTTCTTTGCATAATAATGACTCAGCGTAGAATGTAATATGAGGAGTTTCTTGTGTTCCCAGATTGATGGGGTTGCACTTTTCTGCTAGCATAGCTGACTTTTCTTGGTGTATAGCTGTAAGAGGAAGATTGAATCCCCCATCCTCAGGCGCCTCGGAGAGGTTTTCACCATTGGATGCGTCCTTTCTTTTTACTTTTTTAGAGTCGGAGAGTGCCACAAGGTGGTTTTCACTCAATGACTTGGAGATTATTCTCAATTTTTTATTTTTGCGACTGAGGGATTCAATCGTTTCTCCATAGTATGCATGTGTATCTAGCTCTATGATAAAACCTGCCTTGTGATCCCCACATGGAATGCCATCCCTAAGTCCCATGAATTCTGAGAGCGCCTCATCATTTTCAAACATGTCAAGAATTGGTGGTCCTCGTTGGTCGTAATCAATCAGTTGGGGATAGACTAATCGGATTTCATTGCTTTGGTTTTCAGACTCATAAGACAAGGTGCTAATCATAAGGATGTTAGTATCCTCAAACAACAAAGATAATCCTATTTCTGGTGACTTAGTTAAATCAGTGGGCATTCCTAAAGTCATGGAGGATTGTGGAGTAGTTACAGATTCTTGAGGAGGCATTCAGTTTCATCTACCATGGGCACCTCGACCAAGTACAGTTACCTTAGGAGTAGGATGACCAATTCCAAGATTTTTTATTTGCTTCTCAGGTATAATGGGTATTGCACGCCCGTTATTATCTTGGCCTAACCCTTGGTTCCATTTATAGCCCATTGAGAGCATCATCTTCATACCTTTGTTTTGTTCATCCATAGGCAATTCAACTGTTGGTATATCATCTCGATAGAGGAGATGAGATAGGTCCCCTTCTAATGTTTCCTGACCAAGATCTCCTACACTTGTGAAGGTGGGGTTTCGTTCATAGGAGCCTTGAGATGTTGAAGCTTCTTGTGATTGTGGTCGTCCTCTTGATCTAGGAGGTTGTGGTAGCTCTCCTACTACAAAAGCATTCTTAGGCATTGAATAGTTTCCACAACCATCATCTTGTATTATGACTTTGATATCAGAAAAGGCGAGGATGGCAGGGGTGGAGGGTGTCTCTGTCATAGAAGTGAGAGTGGCAGGATCCACGTAAGGTGTTGATGGGCCTTCATCGTTCTTGGCTACTTGCGGGATCTTGTAGTATTTTGCCTCTAGATTTTTGCAGTAGGCAAATGGCTCAGGATCTCCATGGATAGTAACCTCTTGACCTTCATGTGTGAATTTCACACATTGATGAAAGGTTGAAGCTACAGCTTGCATTGCATGTATCCATGGTCACCCTAGGAGAATGTTGTATGGTAAATCGAGGTCCAAGACCTGACAGTTGGTTTGCATGATGGCGGGTCCAACCTGGACAGGAAGCTGAATGGTGCCTTGGGATACCCT
>VDFB02180795.1:18684-68292 GCA_007258455.2 Sequoia sempervirens | reverse complement strand
CTAAGGTAGAGTAAGTATTACCAGTACACAAATACAATGTTCCTACCTTTTCACCTTTAGCTACTAGTAATGCACCTTTAGTGACCTTGCATACTTTTTTTGAAAAGGTAACCATGCAGCCTTCACTACCAGATTTTCTTACAAAAAATAAATTCCTTCTTAAATTTGGAACATTCCTTACCTCCTATAGCAACCATTCATTTCCATTCTACAACTTGATTTTTATCTTTTCTTTTCCAATAATTTGAGAAGGCTCATCATCCCCCAATACACCTATCCAAAATCACATTGAACATAATCTATAAAATATTTCCTATGGGGTGTGGCATGAAATGAATCCCACAAATCTATTACCCAAGAATCATTAGCATTATTTAAGCATAGAATTAAAGCATCCTACAATTTATTACTTGAAACATTAGCTTTCTTACTATCATCATGTTGTTCATCTCTTTGTTTTCCCTTTTGAGACCAATAATTCTTCTTCAAGTTTCTTGGCTTTCTACAATGCTAGCAATCCATTTTTCGTCTCAATTTAGATCTATGTTTCTTCGACTTCCCTTGTGACTTCCCATGATTTTTTTGGATTTTTCTTCTCTCCTTTGTTCTTCCCCTATTCTCTATAGTCAAAGCATTACCCATTATTCAAGTATCACCTATACTTTTCCCTTGCATTTCCTCACTATGGATAGCACAAATAACATCATCAAATTTGAATGTATTTGAACTAGAGTCAGAGTTACTTACAGCCATTACCAAACTCTATTCCAACTTTCTAGAAAAGAGCATAAAATAAAGAGAGTGTTGGAAAAATGAAGTACATCTCATTTTTTAAATTTTTCTTTATCATTGATGTCACCATGATATATGAGTTGCAACTGCAAGATCAAGTCTAAAGTAACTCCAGTATTCTAGTCTGGTATCTAAATCGATATTTTTCTTAAATCCTTTGGTATTTTGATCCGCATTTGTTTTTTGATGATCACTGGTACTTGTAACTTTGGGAAATGGTTTGCAGATGTTGGGAGCACATACAATCAATATTTCGCATATCTAGTGCTTGTAAAGAATGTTTTTGCTTTTTGGTCTAAAATCTATTCCTGGCTAACTTCTTTGGTAAATTGTGTAAAGGTGAAAATAGTTTTGTTAAGTAGATATATGTTTGAAATATTTTAGGTCTATGCCAACTTGTTGAAGTGTGCGGGTTATACTTTTTTAAGCTTGTAGCTGATAGATGGTATTTTTAGTAAATATGAAGTGCATCTAATTAGGCCGACATAATTGCTGCTTGCGAAGAGATGGGGTATATATATAAAAAACAATTTTTGAAGAAGTGTGTATGATGAAGTGAAGTAGTGCGAACATAATGAAAAGTGTTATGTTTGTTTATTGAGCTTTACCTGGAACTAAATCTGTACTCATTAGGTGTACTCTATCAATTCATTTTCTAGTTAAAAGCCATTCAATCATTGTAATTTTGTAGGAAATGAGCCTTTGTTTATGGACAATGAGTCTTGGCAGTGAGCCATCCATTTTTGCATATTCTCTAATTGGTTATATAATATTGTGAGCTAACAGTCACCATGGTTTTTCCCATTTGGGTTTTTCATGGAAAAATCCTGGTGCTTTTGTGTTCTCTGATGTTATGTTGTGCTAATCCTTTTATTTATTTATGCTATTATTTACATTGGAATAATTAGATAGTATCTAATTAAAAAATTTAAGAAGATATCATGTATCTTTAACAATTGGTATCAGAGCTCGGTTCCTCTAGTTAAGCCTAACAACTTGAGGGAGATCCTAAAGATGGAAGAAATGGATGACAAAGGAGAGATCCATACTAATCTTGAGGATCTTGACAAAGTTGAAAGAGAAAACAAAGATCTAAAAGAGAATCTTGAAGAAGCAAATGAATGTGTCTGGAAACTTAAGGAGCAATTGAAAAAATCCAAAGACAGGAATAAGTAACTGATTATTTGAAAAAGGATAATGAAGATATTGTCGGTTTGAAAGTTCAAGTGGAAGAGAAGAATAGGATTGAAGAGTGTTTGAACAAGTTGGTAGAAAGAAAGTTTGAAGAATGCACCAAGCTTGAACATGAAATTGTGAACCTGAAAGTGGATTTGGAGAAGGTGAAACTTTGTGAAAACAATTTCAAATCTAACTCAAAAATGCTTCATAAATTAATTGTAGCATAGAAACCAAGTAAATATAAAGGTAGTCTACGAAATGATGCAGGTGAAATTTCTAAGACTGTGAACAATCAAAAGACTCTAAATAATGGTAAGTAGAAAGAAAATTTGAAGAACTCTATTAGGAGACCTTCGATGAGATAACCTAAAGCACAAAGGTAACCTTATTTTAAGGGTACTTGTTTTTCATGCAATAGATTTGGTCACAAGGAAACTGAAGGTAGAAGTAGGATGAAACAATTCCCTGGCCCTTTCTCTGGACAATTTTTTGCATGTAAAAGAATTGGACATAGAGCAAGTGAATGTTGCACAATGATGATGAATCAATTTAGTGTAAGAGGAATGATTTTTTCTTTCAATGGCTATTGCTACACTTACAACAATTATCAACATAAAGCTAACTAGTGTAGAACAAGAGTCAATAGAAATCAATCTAATCAAAGGAATATTGTATGCTACAACTACAACAAACTGGGAAATGTTCAAGAGTCTATAGAGGAAAGAAGAGTAAGGAAACCAATCCGGTAGAAAAGAATGAATCTATGAAGAAGATTGAAAAATATGATATTAAGCAAGAGATGAGCAAGATTTGGAGAAAGAAAGAAGAATACGAGATAATTGATGAGTCTAGGCCCTCATTTGGTACAAATTATTTATTCAGTAACTAGACCTAGCAAGGTTGTAGGAGGAGCTTTATTAGAAAATTGTAACCCCCTAGATAAATGGCATATCAAAGGCTGGCATGAGCAAGAGAGATGAAGATTGAGTTTTTAGAGGTTCTAGAAAAGCAAGCAATAGAAAATATGAAGAGATGATACCTTGCGGAACAAATTAAGGATTTTTGTGTAAAAGAAAAGAGTTTTTAGTAGCCTTTTAGAGTCTGCCGCAATAAATGTGAATTAGGGAAAATTGTTATTTTATAAACAAAATGATCAGGGAATTTTATTTATTCAAGCATTTGGAGAAGTTGAAGATATTTTGGAGAATTCTTAAGAGAAAATTGGAGTTCAAGCTATGGAAACCCTGGTTACGATTTTGTGTGTAGAAAAAGGTAATTATATCTTCTAAATAGTTGTGCTCTTTGCTTTGGCTAAGTTGTTTAAATTAAGAACCTGTAAAATGGCAACTCTCATATTTGTGAAATTTTTACAGAGGCCGAGGAACTCTTATAGAAGGTACTCATCAAATAAATTTCAAGATGATCACATGGGTGCTTTCTTGTGAATTCCACATGGAATAATGCTAAATGAAGATAGAAGGTTGTACATTCAAGTGAAGTATGAGTATGATCACTCTAAGTTGATTAAAATTTGGTGCAATGTGCTTACTGGTGATGAATTCCTGATAAAACTAGAATAATTGAGTGTAGTTGAGAGAAGATTAGATAGGTGGAATAATTTTCCTAATTTGAGCTATGATGAGAAATATGTGAAACCAGTCCTAAGTAGAATACATGACAAATTTCTCTAGACTGATTGGCCACACTTGATAACAAAAGAAGTGATTAGGGTAGTAACTGGTCTTTGGGATATGGGAACAATACCTGTGTTAAAATATGTGAAGAATGGGGTAGTAATGGAACTTAGTGGAGCTCAACATATGATGAAAGCGCCCTAGCAATGATGACTATTACTAATCCATCTGTTAAGTATGTAGCTATGATGATTGGACATAAGATATATTTTAAAAATAGAGAGAATTTTGTTTTTACCACAACAATCTATACTGACTTTGATATGGTGGTGAAAGGTGTAGATTATGATCTATGTGAGCTTCTTCAATTGCAATTGTTAGAAAACATAAATAAAACATAGAAAAAGAAGTATTCCTTTAAGTTTGATTCATTGATCATATGTTTATTGTTTTACTTCATGAAGAGGCTTCCAGGAAAAATTGAAGAAGTATGTTGGGACTCATCCAGATTGGTAGGCCATCAAATTTTTTATTATTTGCAGTCTCAAAAATTTGGATGCTCAAGAAAATGCTTTGACAACATTTTTTGCAATATTTAAAAGAAATATGAATGAAAGGGATAGAATTCTGAGAAAAATTATGGAGAAGTATAAGAATGACATCATATTTTTATTAAAAAGCCATAGGAAAATTGAGAGGGGGGGTTGAATCAGTTGTTATACAAGTTCAAACTTAAAACTTTATCACTTATCAAATCTTTAACCACACTATTCTATTATTAAATATGAGCATGAAACACAAATAACATAAATTAGATCAACAAAATGAAAACCAATTTTTACGTGGAAAAACCAATAAGGGAAAAACCACAGTGAGGGTTGTTAACTCATACTATATAGTATTTTAAAAAGGGAGGCTCACTACAAAAATAAGGGCTCACTATCGAACTACAAAGGCTCATTGCCTACAAAAAGGACTCACTGTCCAACAAGAAGCTCACTGCCTATAGAAAAATTATACAAAATAGAGTAAGGATTTACAACCCAAAAATGAATTGGAAAGATGCACCTAACATGTGTTGATACAATTCTAGATATGCTCACAGCTACTACCTTTCTGATCACACCTTCACATTCATTACCTCTTCACTATTTCCTTTGCCACTTTCCTACAGACTCACTGCACATATTCACACACACACATTTTCACTTACTCACTCATTGAATCATTGACTCATTCACTTATTCTTCCAAACTATCTACCATATACTTATTTATATACCTAATCTCCATCGTAGGCACTAAATAGTTCAACTTCCACATTGTATTTTAAAAAAAAATTAACCTTTATTATGTCATCTCTAGTAGTTCACAAAATATTTCCAAACACACAAAACAATATTTAACACATTTCATCATGTTGGCTCAGACCAAGAAAAAAGTCACACATAAGCTTTCACATCAAATAAAAATTAACTTAACAAGTCAGGCAAGAATAATCTTCAACGCAACAAGGGAACAATCAGTCTCTTGGTTGCTACTACATTGTACAAGCATGAGATTATGAAATAAACTGATCATGCACTCCTTTAATATGCATAAGTAGTTTCCCAAAACCACAACTAGAGATTATAATTCACAAAGAAGTGTAGACTAGAATATTGAAAAGGAAACCAAAATATCAGACCAACCACCACAGAGGATAAGCACTGGTATAATAGTATTGGACCCAAATGCCAACATACTACCAACATGGTGACACTAATGACAAAAAATATATAACTTTACTCACTTTTCCAACAATCTCCCACTTTTTCATTGATGGCAACATGCGAACAAAAAAAAATTCCTCTCCACTATCTCCAACACTCTCCATCCCAACTCTCTCCCCCTTTGACATCAATGGAAAAGGGTGCCAAATATGAGTGAAAACATGGTGACATCAAAGTTTCAAAGATATTTCCAAAAAATTCAAAAAATTCCAATAGTCCATATCATTTAAGCAAGTAGAAATTAAGTGAAGATGAAAATCTTCACCTGAAACACCTCCTTATACCTTTCTTTGAGAACTGGATACAACTTATACTAGTTAAAAACAATAGACTCCAATTTTGTGCATGTAATTTCCAATAATCCCAATAGAGTAAAAGAGGGTGACCAATATACAACAATTTTTTTTTTTCAATATCTTCAACATCAACAAGAATTTTAGAAATATGCTCTAACTCGATTTCAGCAATTTCTTTAAGAATCCATAAGGTCTTTATCACATCATCTCTTTGTCTTTGTGTAATGATCAATTCACCCGGCAGTTCACAAACTCTTATCCTTTGTTTCCCTTCTTTATCTTCAAATATGTCAAAGTTCTTTCCAATCTCATTCACCTCGACATTAATCACTTAAATTCTACTTCTAAAGTTGTCTATAGAAGCAAGCCACCGAAGACAATACTAGTAAACATCTAAAATTTCTTTAACACACTTCTTAGTTTCGATAATCAATCCATACAATATCTGCATAGCCTTCTTGCATCTTCTTTCAACCAAGAATCCCATCTTACATCCTTTTAGACCTTCAAGGAACATCCTTTCTTCAACAATCTCAATTAGATTCTCTAGTAAGAAATCAGAAACAACAAATACTTCAATAGATTTCTAAAGTAGATAACCTACCAGTGCATCATCAATTTACAATTTGTCAATAGGTGAGGCAACATCCCATAATTCACCAATCTTCTTCATTTTTCCTTCAACTATAATAGACTGGATATCATTGGGATCAGGGGATTGAGTACCAGTTAATGATTCTTTCTCCTTCTCATTTGAAATATCAATGATGTCTTCAACCATTTCCTTTCTCTTTTTTGATTTCAGAGGGGAATCATTGATAATAAATTCCAATTCTCTTTTCCCAAACAAAGAGCCCCCTTCGAACTGACTTACTATAGATATACTAAAGCAAGGGTTTTCTCACAAGGATGAGAAATATAATCTACATATATTTTCATTATCTTCCAAAGACGCTAGATGTTTGTAAATTTTTTTTTCCAATAGGCATACCAAATTCCCACACCACATTATCTTTTCCCAGTAGAGAATTCAGAAAGTAAAACACCAGGCATACTAGCAAGGATCCAAAAAAAACAAATAAATCTCAACCAAAGACATATGAATATTTTCAAGAAAATTATCAAGTAACAAGCTACATAAATCAAATTGTCTATTCTCCTTAACCATCGTGTGGGAAATGTGTATGACAATAGCTGAAGTTGAACTTTCATGATTCCTAAAATAAATTTTGTATGAGATACCATATGCAACATACCTAATGGCTTAGTTTGCAACTGTATCAATTAATAATGCTCTATGATCTCTACCAATGCCAGTTAGCTCCACCACATCTTTATATTTCACATTTTTCTTTCTAGGAAGTTCTCCAATGCTCCATAATCCAGTGATCACTTTAATTGCTTCCTTCAAGATCAAGTAGAGTTTTTCAAAAAAGATGTTTCCATCCTTAAGATAGTTCAATAAGAATATAATAACTTCCTTATCTGAAACCCATGGAAATTCACTCCACAAATCCATCCCTAGGGTGTTTATATTTTGTAATTCAACTTTGCTCAACCCTAGTTTAATTTCTTTTAGTTGCCTATGATCATATTCTTCTACTTTGACCCTTTTTAGCTTCAAAGAGGTAACACTACATCAGCCACTATCCATTGCTTAGTTTTCTTGAAATTCAATGATACTTCTTCAATTTTCTTCTTTCCTTATTGAAACAGAGAGAGGGTTTCCAGATTATCTAAATCAATCTTCAAACTCCCTTCAGAAACACTTCAAGCATGCTTCAAGAAATATTTAGAGCACCTTCCAATGATTTCAGATGCACAATTAACCAAAAAGAATCACAAATTTCTACTTATCCACCATTGAGTTTTCCTAAGTGAATTACATGCGGCAAGCACAAAAAATCTGCTAAACACACACTTCACTTAGCATAAGAAACCTTCAAATAGTCCACGAATCCTCATACCAACATATTTTTTCTTTGTTTCTTCTTCTAGAACCTTTGAAAAAGAATTCTTCACATTCAGACCATGTGCTAGTCTTTGACAAGCCATTCTTCTAGGGGTTTTTAATGATATTCTTATAATGCTCCCCCTAAGACCATGCTAGGTCTAAATTTTGAATAAGTCATTAGTATCAGATGAGGGTACACACATATTATGAGTCCCTAATTTCTCTCCTTCCTTCTTCCAATACTTCTCCATCTATTGCTTCATCTCTTCTTTATCAATCTTCTTTACCGATTTTCTCTTTTCTTCCATAGCAGATTTCATTCCTTCCTTATTCTTGCAAAATTTAGATAAATTTCCAGGTTTATTGCAATTATAATAGATCACACTTTTCTAATTAGACTGTCCTCCATTATTCCTCGATCTACACTGATTTTCTCTATGTCCAAATTTATTTTAGGCGTAGCAATAGCCATTAAAGAATTGATTCCTTCTTCCTTCATTAAACTTGTTTCTCATTACCCAACTGATAAAACTTACTTGAGATTTGTATTTTGTAGCCTTATGTCAAAACTTCCCACATTCAAAACATGTTCTAGAAAGAGATCCAAATAACTGGTTTATCGTACTTCTGCAATCAGTTGCTCTATGACCACATTTGTTACAAGAAAAAAAAAACCATCAAAAGAGGGATACTTTTGTGAATTAGGTTATTTCACAAGTGATCATCTTGAAAAGTTCTTTCTCTTCCTCCTCTTACCTTGATTCTTCTTCACATATTTAGAATATTCACCAGTATCAGCTCCTAAGCCGCCTTTGTCTTTACATGGTTTTTGTCTTGCAAGAAGTTCTTCAAGTTTACCAGAGTTGGATCTGAAATTATTTTTGCAAAGTTTATCCTTCTCTAATTCCACCCTTAGATTTACTATCTCCTGCTTGAGTTTGGAACATTCTTTAGACTTGTTCTATACCATTGTATTCAAACATTCTTCAATCCTCTTATTTTCTTCTACTATCATTTTTAGTCCAATTATCTCTTGTTTTAGTTGTTCACTTACTTCTCTATGTCTTTTCTTAAATTTCTTCACCTGTTCCTTCAATTTCCGAACACATTCATTTGCTTCATCAAGATTCTCTTTCAAAGTTTTGTTTTGTCTTTCCACTTTATCAAGATCTTCAAGAGCATTCTAGAGTTCTCCTTTGTCATTCATTATCTCCATCTTTAGGATCTTCGTCAAGTTGTTAGACTTTACCAGCGGAACCAAGAGCTAAGATACCAATTTTTAAATAGGCACAGGCCAATTGAGAGGAGGGGTTAATTAGTTGTCACAAAAATTCAAACTTAAAACTTAATCACTTATCAAATCTTCAACCACACTATTTTGTCATTAATTATGAGCATGAAACATAGATAATAGAAAGTAGATCAACACAATGAACACCAATTTTTTACGTGGAAAACCCAATAAGGGGAAAACCATGGTGAGGGTTAACTCACACTATATAGTATTTTAAAAAGGGAGGCTCACTGCCAAAAGAAGGACTCACTATCCAAGTACAAAGGCTCACTACCTACAAAAAGGACTCACTATCCAACAAGAGGCTCACTGCCTATAGAAAAATTATATAAAATAGAGTAAGGACTTACAACCCAACAATGAACTAGAAAGATGCACCTAACATGTGTTGATATAGTTTTGGATATGTTCATAGTTGTTTCCTTTCTAATCACACCTTCACATTCATTACCTCTTCACTATTTCCTCTGACACCTTCCTACACAATCACTGCACATATTCACACACACCCATTCACACTTACTCACTCATTCACTCATTTGCTCATTCTTCCAAACTGTTAGCCATATACTTATATATATACCCGATCTCCATCGTAGGCACTAATTAGGTTGGATTCCACAAAGTATTTTCAAAAATTTTAACCTATATTATGTTGGCTCCAATAGTTCACAAAATATTTCCAAACACACAAAAAAATATTTAGCATATTTCATCATGACGGCTTAGACCAAGAAATAGGTCACACATAAGCTTTCACATCAAATCAAAATTAACTTAACAAGTCGGCCAGGAATAATCTTCAATGAAAAAAGGAAACAATCCATTTATTTGATGCTACTACAATGTATGAGCACCAAAGCATGAAATAACTTGATCATGCATGCCTTTAACATCCATCAATAGTTTCCCAAAACTGCAACTAGAGATTATCATCCATGGAGAATTGCAGACTAGAATACCAAAAAGGCAACCAAAATACCAGACCAACCACCAGAGAGGATAAGCACTAGTATAAGAGTACCAGACCCAGCTACCAGCATACTACCAACATGGTGACATAAATGACAATAAATAGATAACTTTACTCATTTTTCCAACAATTTTATTTCTCCATTGATGAATGCATGATTGAGGCTGTAGAACCTCAAACTATCTAGATTCATCCTCTTGGATATGAGATAATAGATGAACCTAAAGGCTATGTGAAAATTTTGCTAAAGAATCCAAAAGATCCCAATAAACCTAGAATTGGGACATATGCTAAAAAATTATGGAAATCCATATGGAATAGTAGAAGCCTAAGATTAGGGAGAAAGTGGATAAAACACTTAAAGATGTTGGTTTCACTAATGAGGAAATCGCTCTTGGAAGAGCTAGGGGAAAACAACTGAAAGAAGAATAATTTGGCCATAGGAGATCTAGAAGGAATACCCCTGCAAAATCCTTTGCAACCCCTTCAACTATGACCAAACCTGGTATGTTTGATAAAAGTAAAGGTCTTGTTTCCTCTGGACCAACTACAAGATCTGGGAAGAGGAAAGAAAGAGAAAGCAACAAGAGAAAATAATCTTAGTGTTACTAATGATCAAGATGAAGAAGAAGAAGATCCTAAAGAAAAATTTGTAAGGAGAAGAAGAGGAGGTTTACCCTCTGGTGAAGGTGCATCTACAAATGTTGTTGGTTCTAAAAGAGTACACATTATGTCATTATCTGAAGATGAAGAAGAGCATGATTTTGGTATACATGTGCACACCAAGCCTGAATCAAAGAAGGCTAAGGTATCTAATGAGGCCTTTGGGGATCAAAAAGATGAAAAAGATATTCTGGTAAGTTCCAGCCCCTGATATAAACTTGATCCAACTCTTAACGCTTTGTCAACTTTTGAGAACATGCTCCAACCCACAACTATATTCTATAATAAGGTTGGAGAAGAAGACAAGAAAACATTACTTTTAGTTGTTATTCACTACGTTATTCTCTTAGAAGTCAAATGGGGTAACATAAAGAAAGATGTTCCTAAAAGAATGTGGGATGATCTGATGAAAAGGAGATTTGAGGCCATTGTGTTTGAAGAAGAGATTAGAAATGCAACATATAATAAGATTGGGTCCTCCTTGACCCCTGATGGTTTGGAGTATCTGAAGAAGATCTATGCTGATTTTTTTTGGATGAAGAGTAGAGTGAATATGTTGATGAAAAAAAATAAGAAATTGACAAAGAAAGTAAGAAACGAAACAACAAAGGTAATCTGGGAAACAACATAAAGGTATGGTATGCTCAAAATCAATGATGATGTTGTTCCTGAGACTGTTGAGGAAAATGTTCCTTTGGATACAAGGAATGAAGTTATTTTTGATAATTTTGATGTTGAAATTAATATAGGTGATGAATTCAATGAGTAGAATGAACGAGAAGATAAGCCTAAGATGCATAATGATGCTCCTCCAAAGCATATGGAAGGAGAAAAGGCGAAAAAGAGCAACATAATGATGAAGAAAATATTGAAAATACTAAAGAGGATGGACAGGGCAATGAAGAAGAAGGTCAAGGAAATCTTGAGGAAGATCAAAATAAAGATGAAAAGGATCGAACTGAGGAAGAGAACAATAATGATAATGATAAAGATAAAGATGAAGGTGAAAAGGATGAAAAGAAAGAGGAAGAAGAAGTAGAGGTAGTAGAGGAAGAAAAGATAGTTGTGGAATCCTCCAAGAAAAATGAAGAAGAAAAAAAATTGTAAAATCATTGAAGCATCCCAGTGATTCATCTTTTGGTGGTGATGTACTAAAATTTTTGCTATCTAAGCAAATTAGATTTTAGCTGATTATTCCCCACGAACTTTAGAAACTCCCTATGATTGAAGGTTATGTTCATGTGGAAAAAGATGGCTCCTATAGATAAAGTTGTGTTGGGTGATGCTATGCAAGGATTCAATAGAAAGGAAATTCTTGAGAAACATCAAAAGGTAGCATAATTGATAGAAGATGCTCTAAAAGCATTACAGGAATCTATGCCTAGTACATCCATTGATACATCTATCACCCCTATTGAAAATGTGAGATTATTGTTATTCTCCTTCAAGAATTATTCCTCTAGAATTAATAAAAAGACAAGACAAGAGATAGAAGAAAATTTGGCAAAGAAAAGGCTATTGACCTTTTACATGAAAAATGTGCTCTTGCACACTTGTGTGTTGAAAAGAGTCTGAAAGGAGTGAAGGTTTGTGAGTCTGAGGTAGATGTTTTTCTCTCCTTCTGCTTGACTGGTCCGATGCCACTTATAATATCAATATTGTCATGGACTCCATTGAGTCTCATTTCTCTATTGTTTTTGGTACTTATAGTGTATCTAAAGATAAATACAAATCAATATGGAAGGTGATCGCTATGCATAGAGAAAATTTATTTACCATGCAAAAATAGAAAGAAGAAATTATCAGAAAATTCAGTGTATTAAGTGATATTGTAAGAATGGAATAAACCCCAGTTGGAGAAGCTCTAGCATGCACTGAAAGGCTTGAGAAGATAAACCTAATTCCTGATAGTCGAGACATTGCTAAAGAAATTCTGATAGAGATGGAATCTTTGAGCAAGATGTTAATTACAACAAAGGATGGCTAGGAAAAAAGTGAAAATAGTTTGGGAAGGTATTCTAAAGGAGCTTCAAGGTTCATCATCTTGAAGTTGATATATATTTCTTTGTTCACTTTGCTTTAATGTTTTATAGTTGTTCTTGGCACACCCTTTGTCCTTGATGTCAAAGGGGGAGTGAAGTGAAATGTTGGTGTTAGGGGGAGAAGCATTGTAATTAACGAACTCTATAAATATTCTTTTTGGTTTTGGTACATGTTGCCATCAATGAAAAAGGGGGAGATTGTAGTAAAAATGAAGAAGAACATCTCATTTTGTTACTTTATGTTTTTCATTGATGTCCCCACGATATATGAGTTTTAATTGCAGGATCAATTCTAAAGTTACTCTGGTATTCTAGTCCAGTATTTGAGCTGATATTTTGCTTAAATCCTCTGGTATTTTGATCCACATTTGTTTTTTGATGATCATTGTTGCTTGCCACTTTGGGAAATGGTTTGCAGATGTTGGGAGCACGTGCATTCAATATTTCACATATCTGATACTCTTACATATTGTTTTTTCTTTTTGGTTTGAAATCTATTCTTGGCTGACTTCTTTGGTAAATTATGTAAAGGTGAAAATAGTTTTGTTATACAGATATATGTGCGACCTATTTTAGGTCCATGTTGACTTGTTGAAGTGTGTGGTTTATCCTTTTTTAAGCTTGTAGCTAATAGATGGTATTTTTGGTAAATATGAAGTGCATCTAATTAGGCCAACCTAATGGATGCTTGCGAAGAGATGGGGTATATATATAATAGACAATTTTTGAAGAAGTGTGTGTGATGAAGTGAAGTAGTGTGAACATAATGAAATGTGTTAAGTTCATTTATTTGGCTTTATCTAGAACTGAATCTGTACTTATTAGGTGTACTCTATTAGTTCATTTTCTAGTTGAAAGCCATTCAATCATTGTAGTTCTATAGGAAGCGAGCCACCCATTTTTTTAATATTAAATAGCTAGTTATATAATATTGTGAGCTAACACTCAAAGTGGTTTTTCCCATTTGGGTTTTCCACATAAAAATCCTAGTTTTTTTGTGTTCTCTAATCTTATGTTTTGTTAATGGTTTTATTTATTTATGTTATTTTTTGCACTGGAATAATTGGATGGTACCTGATCAGAAAATTTAAGAATATATTGATTCACCCCCCTCCCAGTATCTTGGATTTGTAACAGAAAGCCTTCGTCACTTCATGAAATTCAATTTTATAGAAGTTAACTAACTTGTAATCATATTAAATTCATTTAAATAATCTATCATAGATTCACCTTGAATCATTTTTAGACTAAAAAAATGCTTTATAAGAAATACCTCATTTGATGCTATGGGTTTTCATACAATTTAGCCAAAGCTTCCATAATATCTTGTGTTGTCTTTGCTTCTGTTATATTGAATGAAATGGATGGTGCTAGGAACAACCAAATGGTTCCTAGTTCTTTTCTATCCAGAGTCTTCCATTCTTCATTGGACTTTGTAGTACCTTTCTTTGTTTTTCCATGCAATGGCCGCCATAGATCCTATTGATACAAATAATCTTACATCTACATCATCAATTATTGATAATTTTGTCTGTTGAACTTTTCAATATTGAATTATCCTTCTTTTATTCCTCCCACTCAAATCTAGAGGTTTCTTGCCAATAAACCAAAATACACATGGCTCTGATACTAGTTATTAGGGTTTGGGAATATTGGAGCAATACACATTAATAATTATATGTAGATAAATAACCCATTTAAATAACAATGAAGACTAACAAAAAATATATCAACACAGAAATTTAATTTGGTTCATAGAATATGGTCTATATCAATAGAAACTCAACTACCAAATGATTTTATTATCCTAGGTGAAATAGATTACAATCTCACGAATCACACACACTACAACATGCATGTTAGGTGCTTATAACAAGATTTTTAGAAGCTTCTAGGGTTATGGTTTTACAAAGTCATTTTCCATTTGATGTGTTAGTGGGAAAACCTTTATGTCTTAACGGGAAAAAACCTTGACCTATTAATGGAAAAAATAAATCTGGGGGTTGTGTCCCGCAACCCTTGCTATCAGAGGCTACTACCCTTAAATCCTTGCTAATTGGGGCTGCCTCCCCCAAACCCTGACTATCGAGGGCTATTTCCTCTTACCCCCACTCAAGGTCTATCTTGGCCCTAAACATTGATGATGATACATTACGAGTGTACAATATTTGCATAATGAGTCACCACATACCAACAATATCCCACTTGGAGACTAATCAAGCTCCACACCAAACAATGGTTTGTTGTATTTTATGCATGTATAGTTGAGATATTGAGGAAATGTTGTGAGTAAATTGAGCTTTCTTTATGTTATAGTGTATGGAGATGTGTCAGAATGATGTAATGTGCCAAGATGGTGTATGTGTTGCTTTGTTTCCAAGTGTTTTTTGAGAAAAAAATGATTATAAATAACTTGAAAACTATGTTGCACAAATGTTCAAAACATGATCTAGGATGTGCTCCATGTTTCTTCTATGTTGATGCTATGCTTATTTGGATATGATATATTGTTTAAGGCTTTCTTTAGTTGTTATATCAATAGTTTGGGCTTCTAGATTGTTGTGCACTAGGAGAAATGTATTTGCTCTGCATTTATCGACAATTTGGTTTCAAGTTGTGTGGACATGGGAAGTTGCTTATGTTGATATTATCTTTTTAAATTAAACATTGCTCATGATATGATGTAGTAAATTGTGTGTTTCATGTGTTTGTGTTTGTATAAGGTTAACTAGATATTCTAGGTTGAAGTATTTTTATGATGCAAGTTTATATGAAATCTTTATTGGATCTTAGGTGGTTTTTGGACTATTCCAAACCATGTAAAAGATATATGTGTGGTCCTTGTGTCATATTGATCAAGTGGGAAGCATATAATTAAATAGTTTTATGGTTTTTTAAATGGGTAATGACTAACCTAGTGTTAACACTACATGCTAATTGGCTTCAAATTTTGTGGAAGTGTGTTAGGAATTTTTTTTCCTAACTAAGGATTTATGTGGGTCACCTCGATTCATATCCATCACAAGAATGTTTGATATGAACCTAATTTAAAATTGTAAATGTAAAGGATGTGTTTTTGACCTTGGAGAAGGATTTCAAGGTTGAGGATGGTATAAATATAGAGTAGTGTTGTTTGAATATCTTAATATAGATGAGAGAAAGATATAAGTGATGAATGTGGTGCGAATTGGAGAAGTGTAGGGTGTGAATTTGAGCAGAGTATTGTAAAATTCAAAGTGTTGGACTTTTGAAAGTAGTGAGGTAAAGGTCTCCATAATCTTCCAAACAAGGCTGCAAAAAAGTTGGAGTAATTGTGGTGGATTCCTTGTTGCATTTAGCCAGTATTCTTTGTGTAAAATTTCTCTTCTATCTTCTTTTCATATTCTAGCTGTGAGCTTTCGCTATGAGCCCTATTGGATAGTGTGTCCTATTTTGGAAGTGATCCCTTGTATATGTTTTGAAATTACTTATATTTTGAGCTAATCCTCACCATGGTTTTTCCCTCATCAGGTTTTCAACGTAAATTTGGTATACTCTTTTCTATAGTGTTGTTTCAATTTTTGTTAGCAACATTTCATTATAAATCAATATAACAGAATAAGGACTTAACGAATGCTTGTGGAGTTGATTACTATTGAGGGTTTTTGATATTTTAATTTGATATAACTTATTCAACCTTGAAACCTAGAAAAATAGGTTAAAGGTTAAGGGTTCCAATCTCTTGGGAGATGGAACTAGGGTTTAGGACTGTACCACCTATCACTCAAGGAAACCATAGAGATCTCCATCCAAGGATAGAATGAGGGAAAGATATCATCATTAACTTGTACTAGGGTATGATTAATGATATAAATTGGGTTCACAACATAGCTATGGATTGGAAACATGAATGATATAAAAGATATACAAACACTAATTATATGACCTAGAAATGAATTTGAATTAGAATAGTAAACTGAGAAAGTATAGAAGCACACCTGGAAACTAAAGAGGCTTGAATTGAGGTCTGAAATGCTATAAATAATGATCTTTGAATCACACTAGGACTCATACACTAGTAGGGGCTATTTTGTCCCAATTTAGGGTTATAGGTCGAAACCAAACTCTGGAACGACTGAATCTGGATCTATAAAAAAAGTCTAAAAATAGGTATACTAGGAATCATACACCACAAGTGGAAATTTAGTCCCATTATTAGGGTTTCTCTAAAAATTTGATATCTTCTAGTGTTTTCTTGTAGCTTCCCTCCAACCAAATGTATGGTTCTAAAACACTAAATTCTGCTCTCTAGATGACTTTCTATGATCTTGCAATGTAGATGAAAACTTTGACAACTTGAAAAATTTCTCCAAACTTTCTCTTCAATGATCTTCAACATAAATACTCAAATCACACATCAAAGAGATGGAAATTTGTTTTTTTTTTAGTGGATAGGGGTTTTCCTTGGTCAAACCTCGTTTTGGTAATCAAACCTTGAAATGAAATTGAATGGAATGAAGGAATGTTGAATGAACAAATATATGTAATGTTTCAACTCACCAAACCATTCAAAAAATGCTAAAATATTGTAATTAATGGATAGGATAAATGAATATCTTCAATATTTTTTGGATGATATGGATCTTGACTTGAATGCTTGCTTTAATCATAAAACCCTACATCACAAGTGTTAGCTCAAAATCAAACATGATCCATAATGAATTTGTCATGATGCTTGATAATGCTTGATAATTACTCTTGAATACTCTTTTAAACTCTTGTAAGCTCTCTTGATCACAAATTTTCTATAGGAATGCTTCATCAACTTGCTAGGTGAAAAATGAGTGAAATAACCTTTTATTCATTTAGTGGGGAAAAGATAGGGTTTACCACCATGAGTGAATAATATGATAAACCACAAAATATTTTCCTTAATAAAACAATCAATTATAAGATGCAAATAACAATAAAAAATGATACCTAACTATTATAGCAACTATGAGGGATGTTTTTTGAGCATAAAAAGTTGTGTATCTTGTCAAAAAAAAAAAATTAGGCTACAAATGACTCATTCGCCTTTAATGGGGAATGGGTCCCTGTTAGGGCTTTTGATACTGAGATCAGTGCCATGTTCCTGAATTTCTTCACTCTCAAAATCCTAGTTATCAGCTTGTGGAAGTCTGTAGATAATTTTTTAGCTTCAAATATTTGATTTTACACTTTAGATGAAAACTTTTGCAACTTTGACAATTTTGACATTTTTTCTCCAAACTTGCTCCACTTGATGTTAAACTTGTAAATATACCATTACACATTCAAAGGAAGAAAAAATTTCTATTTGTTAGTGAATGGGGGTTGTCCTTAGTCAAACCCCTTGTAGGTAATTAAACAAAATCATGAAATAAAGGAAATGAAGCAAGAAACATGAAATAATGTACTTGATATTAGCATGGATGATGTCCTATGAAACTAATATACAAACTACCATGTAGTGACCATGAATAATGTAGATATTGGATCCTTGAATATGATGTTAATAATGCTTGCAAGTATATCTCCAAGGCTACATCCACTTTCTTAGCTCAACAACATACATGAATGCTTTACACTCTTGTTATGATGATATGATCCTAAATCTTTGCAATACAATCTTGAAAACTATCTTGAAATGCCTTGAAAATGCTATATAATGCTCTTTTGAAGTTGCAAGATGTCTTATTAACCCCTTCTTTATACTAAATTGGGAGATTAGCTGGAATTCAAACAATTAATGCTGACACTAGATCTAGAAGAAAACTTTATTAAATTCCTACTATAATTAAATTTGAAATTGGGGTCCTCATTAAAGGAGGGCCCATTCTCTATCTAGGGAAAATGGGTCCTAGCTTACTTTTCAAGGACCTAACCTCGGGGGATGGAAAGTACATTAAAACCCATTTTAGATCAATTGATAAAGGGTGGTCATATTAAGGGAGGACCCTTTCACCAACTAGGGTGAATGGGTCTTAACACCACTTTATAGGACATAATTTTTCCCTAATTAAATGTTATATTATTTAAATTATGGGTGTCAGGATAGATCTTTGGGAGGTATCACAAATAAGGTTTAAATTTGAATTAAATGGGATTAATTAACTCTAATTAACCACAATTAGTTAAGACCACCCTAGATAAGTGTAAAGATCCTTTACAAAGCTTTACAAAAAATAAATAAGGTACAAATTTAAATATACTTTATTAAGAAGGGTCCTATTAAGCTTAATTAAGTAAATAAATCCTAGAAAAGTGAGTGTGTTACAACACTTCACAACACCTTCACAAATGAATAAGGAATTTTTTAATCAAATAAAGGTCCTAGAATGATGTGAATGTGTACAAAACATTACAACACTAACCAAGACACCATTAATTTAATTTTAATGTCAATTATCAAACCAATTAAGCAAAAAGGCTACTTTTTCTGTTACTATAGTATTTATACAGTTTGTTTATGTGAAATTTTCCTAAATTACAACACTACAAACTTGTTGGCAAATGGATTTGGGGGATTTGTTTTGGTTGCTAGTGTTGTCATTGATGGAAACTAGAGTCATTAGTGTTGTCCATGCTTTAGAAGTAGCTCATATCGGCATAAATTGTAGTAGGCAGTGTGTTATTGGAAAAAAGCATGAAGAACATGATATCTGGTTAGTGAGTCTGTCTGTATACTTCACCAAATAATTATTTTGTTGTGTGGATCCCTAGGGAATCTTGTCAAGAATGTATATTACCTGATTGACAAGTTTTGTAATGTTACATTGACCAATGTATGAGTTTGGAGATTCAGAAGAATGATTTATTGTTTATTTTCTCATTATGGTTGACCTGGTGTATATAGTGTGTCACAAATATATAAGGAATAGTTGTTTTAATATTTCTTGTGTTGGGAATTTTGATTTGGGTCCCTACAATAGTCTAGCCAACTTGTGTGTGGGTGCATATTAATTCTAATTGGTGATTTGAGTTGACATGTGGAAGAATATTATATTTTGTTTAAAGCCAACATATAGTAATGAAATCTTGTTAGCAAATATAAATATATGAGATCAGTTGATTCATTTTGTAGAGAGTGTGAAGAAGTGTGGAAATGTGTGAATGTGTGTAAAGCAAAGTAGATGTTTGTGCAATTATTAGAAGGGTTTCAAAAGGGTAGAAAATAGAGTTGAGAAAAGTAGAAAAATAGAGTCAGTCAGAAGGGCTAAAGATCATTTTAACTGAGCCTCATTGGAACTGTATCCAGGCATTTGGAGATGCTATTTTCTCAGTTCAACCTTTTTGTTATATTCCCAAAAATTTTGTAAGGCAGTGAGCCTTTCTTATTTTGAGCAATGTGCTCTAGGCAGTGTTCCTGAATGCAAGTGCATTCCATTTTGTTCATGCTTTTAACAAAGTATATATTGTGGACTAACATTCACCATGGTTCACACATAAACAATCTTGGTGTTATGGTGTTCTTTAATGTTTCCTTTTGTTTATATGTTGTGGATGTTATTAAAGTTTAAATATTCTTGTTGTTAGTTTTAGATCTGATTTAAAATTCAAATATTGTGGAACATTGATTCACCTCCCCTCTCAGTGTTCCTAGTGTCTAGCAATTGGTATCAGAGTAGGTTCCTCTTTTGAAGTTTAACAAATTGAGGTGGATTTTGGATTACAACGAACACTGGTGGTCTTCAACAATAGATTATGGTGACACCTAATGATCTTGATCATTCTAAAGCAGAGGTCATGGAGTTAAAATAAAATCTTGTTGCTACAGAAAAATTCATTCAATCACTAAATGATAAAATAAATGAGTCAAGAGAACAGAGGAAGGAACTATGTGGATAGTTGAAGAAAAAAGAAAGAAAAGTCTTGGAAGATGGTCATCTGAATCAAACCCTAAAAGAAATAACAAAAGAGTGTGAAAATCTTGAGATGGAATATGTGGCGATAAAGTTAACCAAAGAGATTGAAGAAAGAAAGAAAGAAGAAGGGGGATAATTTGGCCTAGTCCTTCAAGGAAATGTTTGAGGAATGCAGTAGAGTTAATAGTGGATTCATTTAGCTGGAGATTGAACTACAACAATCCAGCAACAATGAACAAGAGCTTGAGAGATAGATAGTTATTCTCAAAGATGAACTTGCTACAACAAATGAATACAAGGAGAAGTTTAGGATGAGTTATGCTAAGTTTGATGAGATGACTAAAGGAAAAAAGCATGCAAATGATAAGCAAGGTCTTGGCTATGTGAAGGATTAGTGCTCCGGATCTTAATAAAAGGACCCTAAAAAGAAAACTTAGAAGCAAAAAGGCAGAAGATATCTGGTAAGGCAACCCAATGCTCAAAAGTTTAATGGTTACTAATTTTCTTGTAATAATTTTTTTTATATGGCTTCTCAATGTAGAATTAAGATAAATTATGTCAGTCCATCATTTTATGGTCATTTTTAACTGCAAAAAATTTAGTTGTAAGTCATTAGAATGTAGAAGTATGTCTGTTAGCATAAGGAATGCTAAATGCTACACCTGTGGAAGATTTGGACATGATGTTAATCAATGCAGATTAGGAGGAAATGATGGGAATGGATGGTATAGATAGAAAAATCTGATATGCTACAATTGTAACAATTTTTTTCACATTGCAAGATTTTGTAGGAACATAAGCATGGATAGGAGAGGTCTAGTATATCAAGGAAGAAATTCACAGAATGGTGATAAATGAAAAGGAAAAGCATTTGTGGAAGAGATAAGAGATCGGATAAAGAAAACATGGGTAAGGAAGAGTGAATCTGATGAAAGTAATAAGGTTGTATCGGAAGCTCCCTCTGGTAATTCATCTGGCAATTGATTTTAGGCCTTTGGCCTACGGGGATTTTTCATGAAAATCTTTTGTCCCCCTATGTGTAGTTGGTTCTAGATTGCATGAAGTTGTCCACAATTTTGTTATTCATCTTCAAATTTATTAATGATCATTTGTTGAGTAGGATGAAATCTTGAAGGTCCACAGATGGATTCTACTCTTGTTGCCTAAGAGTGTAGAGTAACTTAAACTCCTAGGAAAAAGAATGTAATGCAACAAGGAACTTAGGTGTGCAAAGTTATAAAAGGGCATTTGGAACCCTCATTTTTCACTGTGCATCAAAGGAGAATAGTTGGAAATTCTTTTTTAGCAAAATTTCAAAGGAGTGAAATTCAATTCAATGTCAAATTCCTAGGTATTTCTATTGCTTTTCAAATTCGTACTTATTCGATGATTGGTAGAACCCTGTTTAGTATGGAAAATGAAGCAAATGAAAGGAAAAATAACACATGATGAATATGGTAGTTGACAAGTTAGGGATATAAGAAATTTGTTGTCTATCATTGAATTGAAGAAGATTGGAGGTGCGAAACATAAGAGTTTGGACATTTGGAATGAGTTTCCTTATTTTGTCAATGCGAAAGTAGTTCGATTTATCTTGAATAGATTGGGTGATGATATCCTTACTCCAGATAAACCCTATCAAATTTCAAAAGAAGTAATTAGAAATCTTACAAGATTATTCAATACTAGAGATGTCCCAAAAAAGAAATTGATTCAGAATATTGAAGTCAAAACCCTAACCAGAGTAACAAGAGATCAAAGGGTACTAGTAATTTCAACAATCAATGATCCATTAACAAGGTACATTGCATATGGAGTTTTGTACAAAATTTTCTTTAGAAATAGGGAAGGAGCAACCTCTGTAGGTGCAGTCTACATTGCACACAAAATGGTAATGGAAGACAAACTTTAATCTATGTGGATTGTTGAAGGATCAATTGATGGAGAATGTGCAATTGAAAAAGGATATAGATTACTCTTTCAAGTTTGGTACCCTAGTTATATGCATTATGATATATTTCTTGAAATGCTTACCTCAAAATGATAATGTGATATGGAAGGAAAATATACCAGTTTGTAAGCAAATTTTTGAGCATTTCAATGCTTTTGAAAATGGTGAACAAGTTTATAAAAAATTCTTTAGAAATTTGTTAGGAAAGTTTGGTGTAAGTGATATTCCTCTCCCGATAAAAGTAGTTGAAGTTGGATCATCCTCCGATAAGGCAGAGAAAAAGCAGAAAAGAGCAAGAGAGTTAGCTAATGTCACTCCTCTGACAGCTAAGTCAACAAAAGTTTAGGGAAAAGGTAAAGAGTATATAGTTGTGGATATAGTGGATGAAAATTTTGAGGAATATACACCAAGAGATGAACTGAAACTAGTTGAACTAGAAGTGATAATAGTAGAAGAAAGTGATCAAGAAGTTGCTTTATTCAAAGCAAAGATACTGTAGATTGTTCAGGAAGAAGATGGAATGCAAAAAATAACTGACATATGGATAAATGGACCATCATATGAACATGACTTCATTGAGGACACTCTAGAAAGATACTTTATTAATAATAACATTGAATTAGAGAGTCTACAAAATGTACTTCCAGAAGAATTGATTGAATGTATCAGGGAGGCTATGGACTCTATGCCTCTAGACAAGAAGGAAGATCAGATAATCTTACATCTGAAGCAGCAGTTTAGGCTATCTCTCACCAAACTAAAAAGGAAAATGAATGTGTTAAGATAATACATTAACTCAGCAAATAAGATCTACAATTACTGTCTTAGGTGGCCTCATGTGGTTGGTAAATACAAGGACAAGTTGGAGCAATTTGAGAATGAGTTGGTCAGAATTGGTCAAGACTACAGTATGTTTCAGGAAAAGGATGGAGTAGTTAAGAAGAATATTCATGAGCTATAGGTTGAGCACGTAAAGGTTCACTTTGCTAGAAACACTCTTATGGATACTTTCTAGAAAGTAAAGGATCATACCAAATGCAGACTGGAGAAAATGATTGAAGTTCTGATGAAAGGAGAAAAGCTAGAAGAAGACATTACCATTCCTAAATCCCTTGTCTAGGTCATCAATAGGACATCAGAAAATAATAGTTTGATAATAGGTATTTGGATTGTAGTGGACTCTTGGAAGAAATTTCTTTTGGAGACGAAAGATAAGTATAAAATAATTTTCTGAATATAGCAATAGTTGCAATTTTTTTTTTCATGTGGGTGGAGAGAATGAAGTGAAAGAGAGATCAATAAAAATAATAAGGGAAAGAAACTAGTGGAATTTTTGTCATTGATGTCAAAGGGAGAGAGAAGGAAACAAGAAATTCCTTGACATCCAAAGGGGGAGCAGTGTTTTGTTGTGTTTTAAAGTTTTGAGTTTTGGTTCTGACACTTAGTCATTTTTCACTAAGTGTTGCCATCAATGCCAAAGGGGTAGAATATTGGAATATGGCTTTGGGAGATTTTTTTTGGTTGCTACTATTTTCATTGATGGCAACTGGAGTCATTAGTATGGTTTGCAATTTAGAAGTAGCTCATACTAGCAAAAATTGTAGTAGGTAGTGTGTTACCAACAGAAAGCATGAAGAACAGGATATTCAGTTAGTCAGTCATTCTCTATACTACACAAGATCATTATTTTGTTGTGTGGAGCCCTAGGGAAGCTTGTTAAGAATGTATGTTACCTAATTAGAAAGTTTTGTAATGTTGCATTGATTGGAGTATGAGTTTGGAAATGAGGTAGAATGACTTATTGTTTATTTTCTCATTATGGTCAATTTGGTGTATATAGTGTGTCGCGGATGTATAAGGAGTAATTTTTTTAATATTTATTGTGTTGGGAATTTTTATTTGGGTCCCTACTATAGTCTATCCTACTTGTGTGGGTACACATTAATTCTAATTGGTGATTCGAGCCGAAATGTGGAAGAATATTATATTTTGTTTAAAGCTGACATATAGTAATGAGATCTTGTTAGCGGATATATATATATATATATATATATATATATGAGATCAGTTGATTCATTTTGTAGAGAGTGTGAAGAAGTGTGAAAATGTGTAAATGTGTGTAAAGCAAAGTAGATGTGTGTGCAAGTATTAGAAGGGTTGTAGAAGGGAAAAAAATAGAGTAGAGCATAGCAAAGCAGAGTAGAAAAATAGAGTCAATTAGAAGGGTTGAAGATCATTTTAAATGAGCCTCATTAGAACTATATCCAGGTATTTGGAGATGCTATTTTCTTAGTTAAACCTTTTTTTTGTATTCCCAAACATTTTGTAAGGCAGTGAGTCTTTCTTATTTTGAGCAGTGACCTCTAGGCAATGTGCCTGAATGCAAGTGTATTCCCTTTTGTTCATACTTTTAACAGAGTATATATTGTCGACTAACATCCACTGTGATTTTTCCCCTAACACTTCCACATAAAAAATCATTTTGCTATGGTTTTCTTTAATGTGTTTGCATGTTTCCTTTTGTTTATATGTTATGGATGCTATTAAAGTTTAAATATTGTTGTTGTTAGTTTTAGATCTAGTTTGAAATTCAAATATTGTGGAACACTGATTCACCCCCCCTCTCAGTATTCCTAGTGTCCAGCAAAACTGACATCAGATCTAGGAGAATAAAATATTGTCAAGAATTGAATAAAAAATCAAGTCTAAGCTTAGCAGGACTCATATGCTAGTTGGGGCATATGAGTCCTAGTAGGCTAAGATTGGGACATAAAATTAGAGAATTTTAAGTTCTATGCCAAATTCAGGTTGAGGCCTAGAAAATTAGGTGGGATCTGGGTATGTGCAGGATCATGATGGGCCAAAAAGTGGCAATATGATGGGTATGTGTAGGGTATGTGGTTGATGACTTTTCTTTACCCAAAATTGATGAAATGAAAGGGTTTTTAAAGGAGATTCTCAAATTTCCACCAATATAAATTATTCTTTACTTTGAATTTAATAAATAATTATTACTCATTTTCTATTTGAATTACAACTAAAGTCATAATTGATTGGTTGATTAAAAAAATCTATAGCTTTCAAACGGTATGACATTTTTTTAATATAAAACACGTGTCACATTCTATGCTTCACATACTATAGGATTAAAAAAGAAAAAAATGAATTTCATGAAGTTTTGACCAAGTTAAGGTGGTCAGACATACATGTTTTTATATTTTAAAAAAAAATTAATAAAAAAATCAGAATTAATTATTTACTTGGAAAAAATTACAAAAAATTATGCATCACATGAGATATGAGTCCTCTACTTATATATAAAATCTTATAAAAAAATATTATCATTTTATTATGGTTAGGGTGGTCGACAACACCTACTTATTTTTCCTTGAAATTTAAGTACTACTCCATTGAAATTAAAAATTTCACCAAATAATTTTTTTTAAAAAAATAAACCTAGTAGTTTAGAAACTAAATTCAATTTTCTCTGATTCTATTCTTACATATTTTTGAAATAATATAGTTAACTTATTCAAATATTTACATCAAGTTGCCTAACTTTGATTTTTTCTAAAAGTTTTGCCACTTAAGGGCCTATTTTTTCCATGATGATCCTGCACATACCCACCCATATTCCCAAGGTGGCATATGAGTCCTAGATCACTAAATCTAGGACATGCAAGCCAATATAATTAAATTCTAAGTGGTTATTTGATATGTGTTAGGGTTATCCTCAGAAAGATGTATTAATTAAGGCTTTATGGATGGAAAATAGGACTAGATAAGGCATAAAGAAGTCCAGTTTTAGTAGGGAGGGTGCAAACAAGTGTAAAAATATAGAGGGATACATTTTATTACAATAAATTTAGCTCCCACTTTAGTGAGAGGATGAAATTGCTTGAAACTCAAACTAAAGTAGAAAACCTTGCATCAATAAGGGTTCAAATGTACCAATGCTAGTGAGATAGGATGACAACAATCAAGAGGGTTGTAGAAACCCCAAATATCAAGATGCCATGGTAAACCAACATAGGTACAAAAGAACACACATGTAAAAAATGTAACGTAAAATAATAAGGCACAAGCATATACTTCCAAAGACAAAAAAAGAAGAAAGGAAACCAATAAAAAAAGGTTGGATCAAGCCTCAACCATTTGTATCACATGTTGTGGATCAGATCTAAGCTATTTGTCTACGATGTTTACAAGTGGAATATGATGTCAACTATTCAAACCAAATAGAAACTCACAAGGGCTAGTGGAACCTCAAGCCATCCACTCGGTGAGCCCTATAGCGAGACACATACACTTGTAGTCGGTATGCACTCACACAATGAAGAAAGTGCTATGGGAAATTCATGCCTAAGCTTGGCTCCCATACAGTAACCATACCAAAGCTATACCTCTTGATAAATTTGATAAGGCACCACACAACAATGAACTTCGAGCTTCATGAGGAAAGAAAATCTTCGTATGATTAACACACATGAACAAAAAATATAACACCATAGGAAAGAAAAGTGTGTTATGCAAGGTGGCCATATAACAAATATTGCAATTTATGCAAAAGTAGTGTAAGGTATGTTCAAAGAAGTTTTTCTTAGTTCATGTAAGGTCTTAACTTAGGGTACATCATCCCTAATGTCTCCAAGAGAGGACCAATCAAAGAATAGAAGATTCATGACTTAGGGGATGCAATGTGTTGCATCAAGCCACTAAGAGGAATATAATATCCTAAGAAACATCATGCTCTTGAGGAAAATCACACTCAATGTCACCATAAAGTGAAATTTGCATCACATGAAGTAAGAAAACTACACAATGAAACATGAGTCATAAAAGAATAATGCCAATGTATGCCCCCACATTAAAGAAATTGCTAAACACCATGTTGTGAGCAATTACTTTAAAGTAGAAAATGATAAATGCTAACAATAAGGAGGAGATGAGAGCTTATTTGGAAATCCCTATGCCAAGTCATACATTTCCAAATAAAGATGTCATGGAAAGGGGTTACCCAAAAAATTAAATCCCAAGCAAATGAGGGATCAATAGATTTGGGGTTAGTATGCCTTGGCTACAATGTTTTTAGAGATCTCAAAACTTTCATCATTCCCAAAATATTCATGGGATAGGAAGAATGAAACAAAGAGAGTGCAAAAAAGAAAAAATATTTGCATCAATATGGAAGAGACATAAATGTCTTGATGCCTTGCATCATCCCCAAAGGGAAAAAACAAGACAAATGAAAAGATAAAATTCTTACGATATAGAGAAGAATGTAGGTACATATAGAGGAATCCACAAAAAGAGAGAGAGATACATCAAATGAAACATCACAAGGGATCACATTACACACATGCAATCATATAAAGAAACATGGAAGAAGGAAAATGACTAGTAAAGCACATGTGATTCAACCTATTAGCAGGTACTATACATCCCAATCTTGTTTATCATATATAGAATGTGGAAAACTATCCAAAGGGATAAAAGCAAGTGTTGAACTAGGGTCATCAAAAAGTTCAATACTTTTCTTAGGAGAGTTTTCATTTAAGCTCATAGAAGAGGAAAATAATGTATTTAGTTCATTATGCACTTGTTCATCAATTTTAGAAACCAAAGCATCATCATCTAGGTTAATCACAATAGGTTTCTAGATGATAATTCCCAAAGAAGGATTTAACTCTTGTTGTAGTTGTAGTATAGGGTCTTTTCATTGCAGTGAAGAGGGGGAATCATCATGTATTACTTCAGTCAAGTTTCAATTTTTATTTTCTTTGTTGTTTTCTTCATTTAACTTTCAAGCAAGTTAATGACGTCTATGTCAATGCTCTGTATAATTTATACTTATTTTAGTATGGTTTTCAAGTTGCATTTGTGTAGGAGTGGGTTTATCAACCATAGGATTCTTTTCTTCCCTAAGTGGAGGAATGAAAGGAATCGTAGGAGGATATTCAACCACTTTCTCTTTAGATTTATAAACTTGTTTTATCTTAAGAGGCATCATAGGACTGTTTTTGTTATCTCTTGGTATTTTGTAGGAGATAGGTAAAGAATCTATCTTAGGTTTGTCTTGGTTATTTGGAATGTATTTAGGATCAATCATATTTTCGTCAAAGACAGGAGGCTCAGTCATAGATTGAGGCATGTTTCAAAGGGATAGCTTTTCATTACATTTCACCTTAAAATTTTGATAGGATTTGAAAAACAAGTCTTCACAAGGTTTAATAGGTTCCATAGGCTCAGGCCAAGAGAAATCTAATGAAAATTTCCCATAGGAGGATAGTGGATTAAAGCCACTATGGTGTAATATGAAAATTTTATTGTCAAAGGGAAGCTCTAAGAATTTATGCAAGATCGATGGGATGGCTTCCGTGGAACATAGCCATGGGAAACCTAGCTTCACATAGAATTGATCTAACATTGAGATGATGGAGAATGAGAAATCTAATTATTTTAGTCTGACTTGTAGAGGAAGGGTGATCGATCCCATCATAAGGCAAGTGAAACCATTATGCATTTTTATCTGTGCTTTTGATTTGTCATATGTTTCCTGATAGAGTTTATGCACAAGTAAGAATTCTTCGGTGATCACATTCTGTCCACAAATGGATCAATTAATTTCCCATTTATGGGCTTGTCACTAATTCGGCCGAGTATGTAAAGAGGACCATTAGGTGCATTTCTAATAATATCTTTAGATCAGAAAGAAATATTAAGAGGATTGTTAGTTCATCCCTTATGAGGTTTATTTTTAATCAATGCAACCAAATCATTGATATCATTTTGTCCATTAGTATCCATAGAACCTTGTTTACTAGTATCCATGTTGTTTTCATCCATGTCAACATTCATCACATCATTCTTCATAGTTTCACTAGCTTTAACAAATGAAATGTAATGATTCAGCATAGGGTTGGGAAATATTTGAAAATTTTGGTTAGGAGGGGCAACAAACTTATTTCTTTGATCATTACTAGCTCCAATGGAAATTCGATTGAAATCAATGAGGTCTTATATAAAATGTTTAAGACACTTACAATGCTCAGTGTCGTGTCCATTTTGTCAATGATAATAGCAATAGGAATTTTATCTAAAGTTCAGAGGTAAAGGCTTATTAGGATTGGGAGTTTTAATGGGAGGTAACGTGATCATTTTCTATTCTAATGGTTGTGGCATTGTGCTATGGAGTGTATCGAGTAAGGGAGTAAATTTTCTAGCTAGATCCCCAAATATGAAAGGAGTTATCCTCCTTATAGCATCCACTTGGGTATGAAAATGTTGAGTTGATTTTTGAGGGGGATTGAGTTGAAGAAAACCTTTATTCTATTTATAAAAGGTTGACGATTGTTCTGGTTTACAATTTTGGACATTTCAGGATGGATAGAGGTGGGTTTTGTTTCACAACTACTAACTGAGTTTTGATAAACATGAAGGGTAGTACAGAAATGTACAAAAGAAGGGAACTTCATCATAATAAAATTATCATGTATCTTAGTTTTTAAGTTCTCAATGAACATTCATTGAAGGTGAGGAATTGGGAATCTTTACGTCAATTTGGGGATATACCGATTGATAGCATGAAATAAAGTCAATAACTTTTTCTTCATCTTTTTGCTTATATCTCATCAAATCAGCTTGTGTAATATTAGGAGTCATGTGCACTTGGAAATGGTTAATAAAGGCATCAAAAATTTCATTGAATGAAAGAATTGAGTTATTCGATAAAGAGGAAAACCATTCGGAGGTAGTATCCTTCAAGGACCTAGTTAAAATGTTAGCTAAGAGTTTATTGTCAAAGACAAAATCACTACATAATGCAGTGTAAGAAGAAACATGGTTAGAAGGATCCCCTTTCCCCCCATATTTCTCAAACCTTGGAATCTCTAGACCTTGTGGTATCATTGTTGTCAACATCTCCAAGGATAAGGGATTGCATTTGACATAGTATGTAGGTTGGTTATTTTGATTTAATAGATTTATGGTGGAAATATGTTTTTGAAGGGATGAAACATTTTCCAAAATTTTATTTATGATGGCGTCATTGGTTGTGTTTTGAGATGGAGGGAAATATGGTGGAGGTGTGTATGTGTTTGAGAGGGAGGTGAATGGAATGCTTATGGGTGGTAAAGTGGTAGGATATATGATGTGCGATGCCACAAAGGTACTAGTATTCCTAGTGGAAATACCCATGCTAGGAAAGATATTTCTAGTAGGTTGCACCATTATTGTAATTTGAGGGTTGGTATAGGTAGGGATAGATCCAATTGGTGTGGGAGGAGGAATTTGAGGTCCTCCTTGACTTTGGACATTGTTTAAAGGTAAAGCATAGCTAGTTGTTGGGGTAATTTTTTTTCCAAAAATATGAAGTATGTTAAGTGCAAATTCTATTCCTTCTTCACTCTCAATAATGTGCTATATGATATCTATAGTAGGAATAGTACTATTGGAAAAAAAATTAGTACTCACTTGACGTTGTATGTTTTCTAACTCTACATGAATTTAGATTATGTTTTCTTGTAGAAAACCAGTAACCATTATTTCAAAAAAATTCACACTACTTGGAAGAAAAGAGTTGTTAAGGGTATGGTCCATACCTAGTGAATTAGTGTCAACACTAGTAGTGAAAGAGCTAGATAACACAAGGTCCACGATGATTGTGCTATCATGGGATGACATGAGTCTCAAACTTCATCTCACTATAGTATTATCAATAGGACACCAAGTAGTAAAGCTCATGGAAGGGATAATCAAGGAGATGGAAGATAAATGCTATTATCTAATTTTCTAATTTAAATGAAATTGAAACAATAGAAAAATGGAAAAAAAAATCATATGGTTTAAAACATAGAGCAAAAACCACTTTCGCAATTATCTCACTAAAGGGAAACGCTAAATATTTCAATCTAAAGTATGCAAAGGAGAGAGAGATCTTGCAATAGGGTTGTCCTATGGTCTGATTGTAAACTAGTGAGGGTTTTTCCACCAAGATGGGGCTTGGAAAGATAAATGAAATGTAAGATGTAAAGCATAACCCCAATATGATGCAATCTTTAACTAAATGGCCTAAAAATGCATGTAAATAAGAACCAAGAGGTGAGATCTCAGAATTATACACTTGGAAACCTAAAAAGGGATGGAATGAGATTTGAATTACTAGAAATTCTAAAATTTTGGCACGTCTCATATGCTAGTTTGGACGTATCAATCCCAGATCGGTATTTCCGGTCTAAAATAGGTTTCTAGAAAAATGCCTATAGTGGGACTCATATGCCACTTCTGGCATATCACTCACATTCTACCATTTTAGGAATTCAGAGTTTCAATATATACTACAATCTATACTTTTTCCTTCCAAACTAATGTTCACATCGGAATCTACAAAATGACCTACAAAACAGAATATAGACTTGATTTTCTTATGGGTGATTTTCCCCAGTTAAACCCCTAGTTTGGTAATTAAACCTTGATATGAACAATGAAACATGAATGTAAACCTTAACCTTTAGTGTGTCTAAGGTTAGGAAATTGGAAATGTAATGCAACCCTATTCCAATGTGCAAGAATGAGATGCATGAATGAAATATGAAGATGAATGAATCACTTTGAGAGATCTTTAATCCTCCAAATGAGCCCTAATAATGCTTGTACCTTCCTTAGGCTAAAAGTAGAGTAATAATTGAGGATATAATCACTTAGGAAACAAGTCATTAGGCTTGGCTTGATGGCTAGTTGCATCTCCCCAACCTATAATCGATCATGATTCGCCATAGGCAACCATAATCAACACTTTAAAATTCTAGATCTTGAATGAAAGTGAGCTTGAAGACTTACAAAAATGCTCTAATGCTACTCGAAGGCTTCAACTTAACTCTTTTTTGAAACTTGAATGCTCTTGTGAAAGAATGCTTGGGGTGAAATCACCATACTATGTCTCATTTTTGGCCCAAGATGGGCATTTACATCAATATTTTTAACTGAATCTTCATCTTCTGAGACCTATAGTAGCTAAACCATTAAGAATTTGAAGATGATGCAAACTAGTGAATTGTGGAAATTTTTGTGTAGATTCTAAAAATATATATTTTAATTTTTTTTAAATAAATCATGAATCCTTCAACATCTCCTTTAATAACTAGTTTTAAATAGAAAAACAACATTTTCATAAAGTAATGTTTGTGTCATACAACATAACTTTTTTTCTATAAAGGATAAAATTATAATGTTTGGAATATAGATTTTCAACATCAATATCTAGGGAATGATGTTTATTCATAATTTTTTGTTACGTATATATTTTCTAATTAATTTTTGAAGTCATTGTAACTATAATCTGGACATGTGTGTGTGTCGTACAACCTAACTTGTTATGTATATATCAAAATAAAAATTTTCTTTTTTAAGTGAAACAAGGACATCAATACCTAGGGAAAGGGTATTTTTTAAATTTTTTTTACAATGGTTTACTATTTGTCCACCTTTATAGAACAAAGAGCTTGATGTTTGGAGAAAAATATACACTCAATAAAAATTAAAAATTAAATACAAGATAAAATGAAAACATATCAAAGATATACTTGTTGGAAAGCTTGGTTCAAGGGCTACAATATTGTAAAAGATAATTTCTAAATGATGTTATTTAATCCCTCAAAAGGTAAAGTAACATGGTTTTTTACTTGCATTTTGATAGATGTGAAGGAGACTCCATTGTGGGTATGATTTAATAATAGAAGGATTCTATATAAGGGGGTTTGATCTAAGGGGGTCTTATCTATCCCTCTTCAAACCCTTTTGATGGAACCTCTCAAGGCTAAAACCATTAGTTTTTCTAAAAAAAGTGATTTTAGGAAAAATCAGCATATCCCAAAAGTGAGACACACTATTGTGGCAGCACCCCTTAAAAATTCTTGAATGCTTGGATCTTGAAATTTCTCTTGAAAATAATTTATTAGATTGAAAAATGACTTAGAAAATTTGTTATATAGGTGGTTACACCTAATTTACCATTATTCAGATCTCAAAATCTAATATCAACCAAAAATTTGAATTAAGAAGTTGAATTTTCCACTCAAACCCTAAAAAATACTCAAATGGGACTCATATGCCACCTTTGGCATATAGGTCACACCTAGGGTAACTCATATGCCCAAGGTGGCATATGAGTCCCACCCTAGATTTTTTGGGGTTGATTGTTAAAATTATGTGTGTTCTTGATGATTTTGTCAAGTTTTTAGTTAAAATAAGCTCCAAGATGTGAAATAATGGGTCTTAGGGGCCTATTAGTGATGATTTAAAGGGTATTTAGTGCAATGGTACCAAAATAGGTCCAAATTAGGCAAGGGAATATACTTTCTCTAGGAGGGGAGTACAATTTATGTTGCCACATTTAGACCCCGCTTTATTTCCCATATGACTTTACATGCATATGCAAGCTGAAATAATCTGAACAATACACTTCATTTCATAGAAGGATACTCATATGGATTTAATCATAACATGCGAGAATGAAGCCCCCACTATAGCTGTCTACAAAACCACAATGTTAGGAATTACATCCTACAACAAAAATTCATTAGTTGTCCAAAATTATTCTTATCTAACTTCTAGCAATAAAATTTGAGGGTAGATGTATGCCCCCCCTTGATTCCACTTTCTTTTCAGAGTTGGAATCAAGGTAGAAGTTTAACCACATCAAATACGGTAAGTCATAGCATAGGTTTTTTCCAAGTACCATACCACATAATGATAGACATATGATGAGGACAAGAGTGGAATTATGATTCCAATGCAACAAACAACATATAAAATAGATCGCTCTAGCTTCCATTATGTTAATTTGAATAAAAGGCACTTTTTAACCCTAATATAGTAAAAATTCTAATTTTTAGCATATATATGAGTACAAGCCTCTAATAATGGATGTTATGGGAGGGGGTGGCCTGCAATGAGTGACTTTATTTGGTAAGTTGAATTTTCTACCTTGGCAGTGTCCCTATGCAATTATTTTATGTTTTATTTGCATTTCTAGGTTGATTTAGGACCCTAGAAGAAAATTTTACAAAGTGTCCCTTTTTCTTCAAAGTGTCCCATTTTTTAGTAATGTCCCCTTTTGTTGCAAATTGTCCCACTTTTTCACAAAGTGTCCCAAAAGGGATCTAAAGAGTCCAAGACTCTTAGAAAGGTACACTAGAATAACTTTATTACACTTTTTTTTATAGTTGATCTATAGATTTAAGATTGTAGAATGCTTATAGGACATATTTTTAATTTTTTGTTAGATTCCACCTTGGTCACGAAAGCATCTTAGCAATAGATAGTTTTATCATGTCTAGGACCTAGCCTCAAATTTATCAGAGGAGGGGACACATATATTATAGTTGACTAGATTGTATTGGGTGTACCTCATGCCCCCATGAGGTACCATGATGCTATGATGATGGCTTTGGTAAAGTAGTGGGATACAGATACATGCATGTTTCATCTCCCAACAAGTGAGATGATGATCACTTTAGAGGACATCCATCACATTCTTCAAGTTTTGATTTGAGGTGAGAGGGTGTGATTTTTAGGGGATCGATCATTTCACAAGATAAAATACTATATGCAATACTATCTTGGAGGTTTGATTCATGATGATAGCATGGGGCCGCAAATTCAACTATCATGACTACTATATTCACGAGCTCCACTTGTTGGGATAGATTATGATGTTTACTAGGGCACTAGTGTTGATCCCCATCAATCGTGGAGCACATCTATATAGAGGAATAGTTCATATGACTCAACAAATGGTAGGTAAGAGGATTGTATATGTGTGGCTACAACATCCTTGCACACTTGTACTATGATCTAGGGTGGTTCACATACCATGCAATCGAAAGTATGGTGCATTATACACTACCACAGGTGTAGAGCTTGGATCATATCACATGCATTAGGCTGATAGGTTTTCCACATACATTAGGCCTAGGGTACCCTCGGACATTTAGTTATCTATTAAGGTGACTATAGTAGTACGGGGATTTTCATTTTTTAAGAGTTAAATTTGAGTGAATGGATGAGGAGGAGATCATATGGAGACCTCAATAACTTATACTATAGTGGCTAGATGAGACTCATCAATTGAGGCGATTATAGATGGACATATTTTTTATAGCCAGACATGATTATGTAGTATGACCCTTCTACTATGATCATGTCATGCGATAGTTTGGATAGGTCTAGGTACTAGCCATGGCATGACCATTCTTCAGGAGATCAGTTCAGAGTTCCTTGAGGCCCAACAAAACTAGATGATTTAGTGATGATGATGTCATCTATAGTGACACTAATGACATCAGTACCATAGATGTGTATGAACAGTGGCAAGAAATAGCACTATCAACTCTTGTATTGCTAATGGATGAGTTGATAGGTGATGCAAGGCCACTTCTAAAATAGAGAGAAGAGGAGGATAGAGTTGAGGAGACAAGAGGGTTGCAGACTTATTCATAGATGTGATAGATGAGGAGTATGATGAGGTTGCAAACCCTGACTATGATGGCTAGGAGGAGGATAAGGAGGAAGAGTAGCTGATGAGTGAGGGGGATGATACAACAGATGAGGATTCAATGGGCCATGATTGGAGAGATTCATCTCCTACTCATTTTGCTAGATCATGATAGGTGATGAGCCCAAAATATGCTCACAATTTGGATATCTTGGTGTACTTTTACTACCGTCACTTTTGTTGATCATGGTTGTTTAACTCTTTAAGAAAAATTTTACTGGGGGATATCTTGTAGCAATGCACTTTCATGTTCCTATAGCCTATCATGTTGACATGTCTATGTTTATTACCCCATTTCACTCCCCAAATGACTGGTATAACACATGTAGTTTTTGAATGATGAAATAGATTTAAATATGTGATTAATAAATGGATATTGTGTATGTGCCATGCGTTTTTTCTTTTGCATCTATTACCTTGTGTTTCATAGGTTGTTGAAGAAAGTATGATCGAGTCAAGCATAGCTGATCTCGGCCTTGCAGTAAAGTCCATTTCCTGCACGACTTCAAGGAAGATTTGGCGAAGTCTCTTTGACCAAAACTATTGGGAAGGATTTTAAATGTCAGTCAATCTGGAAAGAGTGGAGTGCTAGATTCTCTCTAGATCAGGTTGAACAGATAAACTCATTTATGAAGTTTGTTGCTCAATTTCAGGATACATTTCACATCCACGTCTTTCTCTATTAGGGTTAGTTTTTTTCCTGATTTAAATAAGTGTTCCTCCTGCATGAGTGAGAAATTATAGTGAGATAGAAAGGATATCATGTAAGAGTTAGTGTGATAATAAAAGAAGAATTTGTATGAGAAAAGATAGAGTTTTTTGTTAGTTTTCATATGAACAGAACAATGTATACCATTTTGAGGTAATGAATAAAGTTTGATGAAGTTCTGAGTTTAGTACTTGCATAATTAGTTGATGCTTGCTAAGGGGGGCCACTTAGTAAGTATTTGTAGTTAGTTAGTTAGTTGTTCCTTTTCTGTTGATCATAAGTTAGATTTTATCTTTGAATTTTATGTGCAAACTTAGTCTTATATTGTTCCTGCAGCATCGAGAATCCATCCCTTTGTTTGTTCCTGCAGCATAAGGCTAGTTCATAGTTTGCTTCTCAGACATAGCTGTTATGATTTCTGCTTTGGTTAAACTATGGTTGAGTTATGAGAAATTTGCATTACCTTCCTCTAGCATAGGTAGAATCTCTTTCCAAGTATTTATTTTCTATAGGTTGTGACTAAAACCGGTTCTTGGTGCACATATAGTGCTGCTCCATTTAAAGTATACATTCTTTGGTTTAACAAGTAAGTGAACGACTATGAAGAGATATTAGTTGCCTACTGGAATGTCCAATTCCCAGGATAGGTTTTTCCATGATTTTCATATCCTTTTGTGGGTGCGACCATTTTTGGTGCAGTTGTCGGGGATGGTGTTAAGCTAAGAACCTGTCAAAAGTCATTTTTAGCATTAGTTTAGTTTGTTAATCAAGAATTTTCAAAATCTTTCAAATCACCATTCATTCTATTGCATGCATAGAAGAAGAGATGCGCTGGGAAGGTTTCTCCCTGAAAACCTGTTTGTTGAATTGCCATTTGACCCAACTGATGAAGAACCTAAGGAAAATCCATTTGCTTTGATACTCCAACAAGGAAATATGGCACATAATCCACCTAATCCACCTCCTACTTTTGAGTTTCCAATTGTTGCCCAACAAGATACTGATAACCTTAAAAATATTCCTTCTTAATTACTTCCCAAGTTCTATGGCTTGGTTAACCAGGACCCAGAAACTTTCTTGTTTGAGTTTGATATCCTCTGTCATAGTTATGACTACACTTCAGATGCTCACAAACTGAAATTGTTTCCTGCTACCTTGAAGGAGGGAGCTCTTAGATGGTTCATGAGTTTGGGAAGGGGTGTTGTTAATAGTTGGGTAGTCATGCAAACAAAATTTCTTGAGAAATACAAGGAATATTGTAAAAGTGGTAGTAAAGGTGGTGATATATTCAGAATTCAACAGAAGGAGGATGAAAGTTTGGAGGATTATATCTTGAGATTCTTGTTTTCCCTGAAAAAGAATTCAAACCATACTCTCAACGAAGAATCTAAGAAACTACTTTTTCTAAGGGGAATCAGTGATACTTGTATAGACACCCTTGACCTGATGGGAGGAGGAAATATAACCCAAGCATCTTGGGATGATATCAAGCAGATATGTCTCAATTACTCCTGAGAAAATGTGAAGAAGGGTAGAGGTCATCAAGCTACAGTGGGAAAGTCTTCTTCCAGTGAAGTCTCCTGGATGGAGATCACAAAATTGCTATCTGATTCTTAGTAGGACATTATAAACAACATGGTTACATAGTTGGATACCATGCAAGCTCGCAAGAAATAGGCAAAGGCTGAGGCAATCCTGGCTAAGTTCTTTCCACATTGTAGATAGAAGAAACGTGACTACAAATGCAAGATGGTGACCAACATGGAGGCTAAACATTTACTTACTGATTTTAAGATGATAGAAGGTGATGATGACCAAGTATTCTTTGTTGCACAAAGGAGACCATGGGCTCCAAGACAAGGTATGCCTCAAGATCCTTTGACTTTTGGTAATCCTTACTCTAATTATAATAACCAATGGCAACCTACATATAGCCCATCTCCACCTTGGAATGCTCCTCAACCATACTGGCCTAACTATGAGAGCCCTCAATAGCAATGCCCTCAAGGAGGTTGGCAGCAGCCACAAGGACAATGGACTCCACCTCTAGGTAACTAGCAGCAGAACCCTCAATGGAGATGCTCTCAACAATGGCAGAACCAACCCCTTGGATTCCTACAGTCTTAGCAGCCACAACCTCTGACCCTTATACCTCCTCCTGCAGCACCTGCAACAAATACTGGCCCTCCAAAACAAATGCCTATTCCTACTCAACCATTGCCAAATCCTAATAATAAGTAGCAGCAACAACAACAACCTATGTATTCTATAGAAGCCAACTAGTATCCAACTTATTCCTTGAATATCAATAATATCCACCTTAGGTCTGGAACCACTCTCCCTTCTCCATAGCCACCTATAATTACAGAGCTTCCAGACTCTTTTGCTGAACAACCTACTGATCATGCAGAAGATATACCTATATCAGCTACTGCCTCTAAGGAATCTATCCTACAGCCTCAGGCTACACCACCTTTTCCTTAGAGATTGCAAATGACTACACCTAAGACCATTGAAGAGCCTACCTTTGATATTTTAGAGCAATTGAAGAATTTACAAGTTCAAATTCCTCTTTTTCAAGCTATTAAAGATGTTCCAATCTATGGAAAATCCATTAAAGAGGTCTATCTAAAGAAACAAGGAAGAAAGAAAAAGGATCCCCAAACTATCCATGTTCTAGGACAGTTAGCTGATATTGTGTTGGGGAAGGTTGTCATTCCAAAATATACTGATCCTGGAAGTCCTGTAGTAAAAACAAATATCAATGGTCAGGTAGTAAGAAATGTTTTGGTTGACCTTGGTATAGCCATTAATGTGATGACAAAACACACTATGGAGTGTTTGAATATCCCAAACATTCTGTCTACACCAACTATCTTGCAGCTTGCTGATAGTTCCATGGTTACACCTGATGGAGTGATAAAAGATGTCATTGTAACCCTTGAATCTTGGGAATACCCTGCTAATTTCACTATATTGTCCACTAAGGAAACCTTAGGAGGATATCCTATTATCCTACGCAGACCCTGGTTAGCTACAACGAATGCCCTTATAGGATGTCATTCAGGAGACATGACAATTTCTGATGGTTCGTCAAGAAAGAAATTGAATTTATACCCACCTGCACAACCTCTGCCAGATTTGTCTCAACCAATTTGGCCGGATCTAGGAGAGGAAACTGAAGAATTCAATTCATTACCTCAGTTAATGATGCTACAAACTGATCCATTTTCCTAGCTTCAGAGTGCAGATAACCTGCTTCTACACATTTTATAGTTTTGTTTTGTTTTGAATAGCCCATCTATTTTGGACAACCGTTCTTAGCAATGTTTCCTACAACAACTAAATCCTAAGAGCCATCATGATTTGCTATTATGTGATATATAGGCACCACCTTTATTAGCAACCTCAATAAATGATTTCACCAAACATCTCTAGGCCATTGTCTGCATATTAATAATAAGTTACCTACGTCTGAACAAACTACCCTAGCCACAATGGTGCAAGCCCACCATAGAGCTTTTGCATGGGACTATGGGGATATGAGGGGTTTAGACCCAAAACTATGTACACATCACATATATATTAATAGTGACTTCAGGCCTATCAGGCAGCCTCAAAAAATAATTAATCCAGCTTTAAGAGAAATTGTTAAAGAAGAATTGCAGAAAATGTTAACAGCTGGCTTTATCTACCCAATCTCCGATAGTCAGTGGGTTTCCCCATTGGTCATTATTCCTAAGAAAGGAGGAAAATGGAGGGTATGTGTAAATTATAGAGAGCTCAACTTGGCAACAAAGAAAGATTACTTTCCTCTTCCATTCATTGATCAAGTTCTAGATAATTTAGCTAGGAAAAAGTACTTCTCATTCTTAGATGGCTTCAGTGGGTACAATCAAATCAAGATTGCTCCTGCGGATCAAGAAAAGACTACTTTTACATGCCCTTGGAGAATATTTTCCTATTCAGTTTTTCCTTTTGGTCTCTATAATGCTCCTTCAACTTTCCAGAGGGCAGTCATAATTATCTTCTCAGACATCTCATATGATTGCATGGAAATATACATAGATGACTTTACTGTTTATGGTATGACATTTGAGGAAGCTCAAGATAACTTGGAGAAAGTACTACAAAAATGTGAAGATCACAACCTATCGCTATATAGTCAAAAGTGCTTCATGATGATGCAGGAGGGAATATTGCTCAGTCGCTATATTTCTGCTACAGGAATTCAGGTTGATCCTGCTAAGATTGAGGTCATCTCTAAGTTACCCTCTCCTGCTAAGCAGAAAGAAGTACAGATCTTTCCAGGCTATCCTGGATACTACAGAAGATTCATCAAGGACTTTAGCCAAACAACAGGCCCCTTATACAGTCTGCTGAAGAAAGATGCAGATTTTTCTTAGACAAAGAAATGTGAAAAAACATTTCTTGACTTGAAAGTCACCCTTACACAGGCACCTATTCTGAAAGGACTTGATTGGTCACTTCCATTTCATATTCATACTGATGCATCAGACTATGCAATTAGAGTAGTGTTAGGGCAGAAGGATGGTTCGACAAAATATGCACTCTACTACATAAGAAAAAATCTGCGAGGGGCTGAATTAAACTACACTATTATAGAAAAAGAAATGTTGGAAATCATCTATGCCCTCAATAAATTTAGGCATTATGTCACCGGTTATCAGATATTTTTCCACACTGATCATGTAGCAATCCAGTATCTCATGAACAAAGATTCAATATCTGGGAGACTGGCAAGATGGTTATTGTTGATGTAGGAATTTGACATTACAATTGTGGACAACCCAGGTAAAGCCAACGTAGTTGCTGATTTCCTTTCTAGAATTCAAAGGCAAGATGACCTTGCACTTATTGAAGACTCCTTTCCTAATGAGCACCTGTTTGCAATCAAGGTTATTCATCCATGGTATGCTAATATAGCAAATTATCTGGCAATAGGAAGAACTCCTCCTCAATTCTCCCCTAAGGAAAATAGATTATTGGTAGAGAAAAGCTTTAACTTTTCTTGGATTGTAGATTGTATGTTTTATATAGGGCTAGATCACATTATGAGGAGATGTGTACAAGAGGACACTCATGATATACTGCATGCAAGCCATGATGAACCATGTGGTGGACATTTTGCTTCCAAAAGGACAACAATGAAAATTTTAAATACTGGTTACTATTGGCCAACATTGCATGGAGATGTAGCCAAATATACTAGGAGATGTGACAGATGCCAACGGATGGGAAGACCAACTTGATCTGATGAGATGCCTCTATTTCCACAAGTTGTAGTTACACCCTTCGATAAATGGGGACTAGATTTTGTGGGACCAGTTGATCCACCTTCCAATGGCAAGTCCTACATCCTTGTATGCATAGATTATGTCACAAAATGGGTAGAGGCTAAACCTATGAAACATGCTAGGGATAATAAAGTGGATGAATTCCTCTATGAGGAAATATTTACTAGGTTTGGTGTCCCTAGGGAGGTAGAAACAGATCAAGGAGCACAATTTACTTCTACACTTATCACAGCTTTAGTCAATGAATACAATATACGGCACAGGAAATCAACTGCTTATCACCCTTAGGCCAATGGCCAGGTTGAGGTCACCAAAAAGGACATAAAGGCCATTTTGACTAAAACTGTAGATTTGCATAGGAAGGGCTAGGCCACAAGGTTACCAAAAGCTATATGGGCCTACCGTATTACCTAGAAGACTGCTACAGGATGTACACCTTTTGAAATGGTGTATGGTAAAATAGCTGTGATGCTAATAGAATTTGAACACAATACTCTAAGAACAACATTAGAGATGGACATGGATTTAAAAAATGCACAAAATGATAGAATCATGCAGCTCAATGCTCTAGATGAACTCCGAAAGCATGCCTTGCAACACACTGAGATAATATAGAATCAGAGAATAAGGTGGCATGATAAATACATAAAGGAAAAGAAATTCAAAGTAGGAGATTGGGCTCTGCTTTATGAGTCACAATATAAGGACAGTCTAGGCAAATTGCAAACTAGATGGTTGGGCCTGTATGAAATTGAAAATGTATTTGCTAATGGTGCAGTTCAACTTCTTACAATTGATCCTGTTAGTTTCCAGCTGTTAGTTAATGGACACCACCTTCAGTTATACCATAAACCAGTCTCAAAAGAAGAATTCATGTAGCATTTCATTCAAGATCCTGCCACTAATCTTCTCACAGCCAAAGGATTTAGCCTTTCTCCTGTAGCTTCACCATAATTTCATAATGCATGCTCATAATAAAGGTTTCCTTTTTAAGGAAACCCCTTTTTCTTCATTCCCACTTATCGCCACATTTCACTTCTTTATCTTTCGTCCCATCCATTCCATCCATTCATGTCATCTGTCCACATCACCCATCCACCTCATTCATCTACACCACCCTTAATTATGATCTCATTCCCAACTGTCACCTCATGTTGAAGTTGTCATCTTTCTCAACACGTACAAGCATTTATTGAAAAGTACGCAATATCTTTTTTTATCGCATTATTGATTTATTTCATTTTATTCATTTACTACTATGTTTGTATCAGTCATTATTACCCAATCTCTACCTATTCTTTAGTACATGTGAGGACACATGTCATACTCTAAGTAGGGGTAAGATAATCCACTTTTTAAACCTGTCCTTTCGCTGCTGCCACAACTGCTCAGATAATATTTCTTTTATTATTTTCTGGTACTTTTCAAATATGATCACATGTTTTTCATTGTAAATTACAATTAAAACTGCTTGTTCAAGAAGTTTATTTTTGGAAAAGAAGAGAAAAGTGACGGCAGGACCAAAAAGAACTAGAACAAAAAGGGAAATTTTTGGATTTTCAAAAAAGAGTTGAGTTTAGCTAAGGCAAAATTGTGAACATGGGTGGTCAGCTGGTAAGACATGAGCCTATAGCTTATGAGTTATTAATGCAAAATCCTCAAATATTCCAACCATTCAACCTCTATGGATAGTTGAATTACTTTTTGAGTTTAGATGCTTTCAATGAGGAGGGTACAGGAAAAATTTTAAGCACCCTTTATGAAGGGGAGGCTATAGTATGGGGTCTAACAATTGTTGTAACTGAAGAAAGAATTGCATAGGTAACCGAGCTTCCAACCGTTGGAGAAAATTTTTCTTCGGATGTTGTCTCTACAAGGGCAGAATTTACAATACCCACTGATGGACCCTTGGAAGTTTCCAAGCAGGGATGCAAGCGAGTTTCGTTGCCTCCTCCATATCAAGAATACACTGCTTTCATAATTAGGTATTTAACATGTGAAGGCAATTTTTCTTACCTACATTCTTACCATTTCAAATTGTTAAGTCACATGAGGCATGCGTTAGCTGTTAATGTTCTAAACTTTTTGTTAAAATTTCTAGAAAAATGTGCCCACAGAACCCAATAGGGGAAGGATAACTCTATTTCCCACCATGGCCTTATAAAACTATTGATTTAACTCTCTTTGAGAGATGTATCACCTCTTTCTTGGCAAGATTTTGTTGCCCAAAAGAGCCTGCAACTTCCAAAAACCCCTAGGGCACTTACCCCACAGCCTCAGAAAAAGAAAGAGGAAATGGCATCTACGAGTAGGAGAATAGGGCAAGGGTTATTTTCTCCTATAGCACCTAGTCCTACAGCTCTCACACCAGAGTCCTCTGCCCAAGTGCAAACTAGGTCTACCAATAGGAGAGAAAAAGGAAAAACAAAGGCAGGAGAGTCATCTAGGGTGGAACAAACCCCATAATCTGACTCTCGTTCTTAGAAAAGGCAATGCTCTTCTCCTATAGCATCTTCTCCTATAGTAATTTCTCATACAACAACACCTGTTGTTGTCACCAGTTCACCATCATCCTTTGATAAGGCAGAACCCTCTAGGCAGTTCAGAAAGAGGAAGGCTAAGAGAGCACCGCCAGTAGCTGCAACATTGCCAAGAAGAGTTTCCACAAGGAAACAATGTAAAACCTCCCCCACTTCACCTCAACCAAAGGCTATTATAATTTCAAAAGAATCTGTAGAGTCTGAATATGATGTTTCTCTGAATGTGTCTGAGAGTGCTGCATAGAGTTCATTTGTTATTCCTAAAGAAGAACAAATTGAGACAAGGGAAGTTGAGCATAATGAAAGGGGGTACCAAGTCTCCATGACTTGGCTGTTGTGGCTATGTAGATTTCAGAGGAAGCATAGTCTTCTCCATCACAACAACAAGAATTCATCCTACAACAAGAGGAGGAATAGGCTGAACAATTGGACGTGGCCAACGAAGCTTTATTTTCCCCTGCAACTTTTCAAGCCATTGTTGTCTACAAAAAGACATTTTTGATTGAGTTTTTGGAATATTTCAAAGGTACATGGAGACCAGTTACATTGCAAACCTTGAGTTTCTGCCACCTAGCCAAGACTGAAATGCAACAAAGTCTTTGGGAGGAAGAAAAGAAGAAACTGAAAAAGGAAATTGAAAGGAATAAATAGGAAATTTAGGAGTTAAAGGAGAAAATGGACGAAATGCTGAAGGTAACTAGTCAAATTATGGAATGCAGACCACTACCCAGAGTTTATGCTATGTGCTTGAAGGAATAATTCTTGTGGTTCCAGCTAATGAGAATTTCCAGAAATCTAGATCCTATTATTCACACTGCTAAAGAATTCTACGATGCATACTAGGCAACTCCTAATTGGCTAAGGAATTCTTTATGCGAATTTTATTTACATGGCTTTATAATTCCATTTGAAACAGAGTGGAATCCCCTTCTATACATTGGTGACATCCATTTGAGATCACTTATGTCTTGGGTGGCAAATGAAGCAAATCATGGTAGGCAATGGGAAGTATATGAAGAAGCTGAAAGGAATGAGCCTGTTCCATTGCGCCCTAAGAGTTTGGACCCCCATACAATGTTGAAAACCTAGCTTACTGTGGCATATGGCTTTAATAATGATATAGTCAGGATGAAAATATTTGATCTCAGAAAATAGGTATATGATGAGTTTCAGGAACAGACATATTCATTTTGGAAGCTGTCATACTCCAGGATTGAGAAGAGGTGGGAGAGATTAACTATTGGGTTAAGAAGGTTTGAGCCACACAGTCCCCTAAATTTTATGGCAGCTCTCAAAATATCAAGTAGATACATAAGGTTGGGCCTTCAAAAGAGGTTTGAATTGCAGTTGCCATTGACATTTAGACCTCCTATGCTAATGTGGCCCCTTTATCCTTACCAAGCTACAAATATGAATGAAGATACAAAAGCTCGTAGGTATGAAAGGTGTTAGAGTTTTAGAGGTTTTTATTACAAATTTGGAACTCCATTTCAGAGTCATGCCGCAACCACTGATTTCAGAGAGACCACCAAAAATTTTAATGCTGGAGGACCAGCATCGGGTTAAGTAGGGGTCAAATGATGAGCCCAAAATATGCTCACAATTTGGATATCTTCATGTACTTTTACTACCTTCACTTTTGTTGATCATGGTTGTTTAACTCTTTAAGAAACCTTTTATTGGGGGATATCCTATAGCAATACACTTTCATGTTCCTGCAGCCTATCATGTTGTCATGTCTATGTTTATTACCCCGTTTGACTCCCCAAATGACTGGTATAACACATGTAGTTTTTGAATGATGAAATATATTTAAATATGTGATTAATAAATGGATATTGTGTATGTGTCATGCATCTTTTCTTTCACATCTGTTACCTTGTGTTTCGCAGGTTGTTGAAGAAAGTATGATCAAGCCAAGCATAGTTGATCTTGGCCTTGCAGTAAATTCCATTTCCTGCATGACTTCGAGGAAGCTCTGGAAAAGACTCTTTGACCGAAATTGTTGGGAAGGATTTTAAATGTCAGTCAATCTAGAAAGAGTGGAGTGCTAGATTCTCTTTGGATCAGGTTGAACAGATAAACTCATTTATGAAGTTTGTTCCTCGATTTCATGATACATTTCACATCCACATCTTTCTCTGTTAGGGTTAGTTAGTTAGTTGTTTTCTTGATTTAAATAAGTGTTCCTCCTGTGCAAGTGAGAAAGCATAGTGAGATAGAAAGGATATCATGTAAGAGTTAGTGTGATAATAAAAACAGAATCTATATGACAAGAGATAGAGTTTATTGTTAGTTTTCATATGAATAGAACAATGTATACCATTCTGAGTTTATGAATAAAGTTTGATGAAGTTTTGAGTTAACTACTTGCGTAATTAGTTGATGCTTGCTAAGGGGCCCACTTAGTAAGTATCTATAGTTAGTTAGTTAGTTGTTCCTTTTCTGTTGATCATAAGTTAGATTTCATCTTTGAAGTTTCTGTGTGAACTCAGTCTTATATTGTTCCTACAGCATCGAGAATCCATCCTTGTGTCTATTCCTGCAGCATAAGGCCAGTTCATAGTTTGCTTCTCAGACATAGCTGTTATGATTTCTGCTTTGGTTAAACTATGGTTGAGTTAAGAGAACTTTTCATTACCTTCCTATAACATAGGTAGAATCTCTTTCCAAGTATTTATTTTCCATAGGTTGTGACTGAAACTGGTTCTTGGTGCACATATATTGCTGCTCCATTTAAAGTATGCATTCCCTGGTTTGACAAGTAAATGAATGACCATGAAGAGATATTAGTCACCTGCTGGAATGTCCAATTCCCAGGATAGGTTTTGCTGTGATTTTCATATCCTTTTGTGGGTGTGACCAATAGGTAGCAGCAACACACACCAACACATACAATCATAGAGAGGCTAGAATATCCACCATGCCTCTTACACATGACAAGGCTATCTTTACATAGCTAGCTAGAGAGTTAGGTGATGATATTTTATTTACTGCCATCCTTTATAGTTATGTTCATGATTTATGCTTTAATTTTATGTCTCTATATACCATGACGTGTACTGATTATATTTATGATTTATATCTTGTAGGGGCTATGAGAGGCCTACATGATCTCTATCACCAAGTTTCTTTAGAGATAGTGCCCTCATTAGTCTATGAGAAGGATGTTGATATAGAATATGTGCCCCCACCCATTGTGGAGTGGGATCTAGAGTTATTCAAGCCATAAATCATACTAAGAGAAACAAATGAGAGTTTCAGGAGGTGTGCCCATCAATCTGAGGTTGTCCATGAGGATATTTAGTCATCTCAAGCCCTAGAAGAGGTCAAGAGACTCTAGTTAGAGGTAGCCAAACTACATGCAAAGAGAGATTGTCTAGCGAAGGATCGTCGAGAGGCCCTTGGATGAGCACAAGGTCTATAGTATGCTTTGGATGTACTTGTGAGCTCATGATCATGATCACATACCATTATCTATAGATGAAATACCTCTAGACATATGTGATTACTATATCTTGAGGGATCTGGTAGTCATAGACCTCATTAGCATTGTATATATTGATGACATGTACACAAAAAAAAATAATATATATATAATCATTTGATGCTTATTTATTTATGTTTATGTGTGAAATGGCAATGTGATTTATCAAATAGTCTATGTAAGACTATTTAATAAATATCTCCATAATTTAACATGTTTTATGTGATCTAATTAAAACTTTTTCTAGTTTCTCTTAGATGCAACATTGTGATTAAGTATGTTATGCTAAATTAAATGCACCTATGATCTAATTAAAGAACATTAAATACATATAAGGATCTAATCTAACATAAAACACAAGATTATCTTGAATAGATGATACCCAAAGTATCCACCTAAAAGTTAATTTAAAAAATTAATTTAGTATTCAAGACACACAAATAAGTTTTTATCAATAATGAAGAAGTGCAACAACACATAGGATTGAATATACTAACTCTAACACCACTTCTCCATAATTCACACTATTCAAAAAGATTAGAAATAGTACGAACACAAATGGGATATATTTATGGGTTCTTTAAGAGGTGTTATGTCCATTTATGTTAATGTGTATGCACAAAACCCATAGCTTGCATTAATTAATTTTCCTTTGTTAGTGAGGTCAACATTGATGTTATGTTGATTCTCGCATAAGACTAGATCACCTTTATTGAATATGTGAGGGATGACATTGTCATTATAGCTATGCTTTCTCTTAGAGAATTGATTTGTTATACATAAATCATTTCAAGTTGATGCAATTGTTATTATTTATAACTATTATCATTGATAAGTCCTTGAATACTGATTCTTAATGTAGAAATCTCTAACTCCAAGGGAATTATTTCCTCAGTACCATATATGAGGTTATAAGGTTTATTTCTCATGGATAACCTAATATTCATGTGGTAGGCCCATAATGCATATGTTAATTATGTGTGCCAATCCTTATTATGTTTTTTAAACAATTTTCTTTAAGATTTATTGAAATGTTCTACTGGTTGATTCAACTTGAACATTAGATTACATATAGTATGGTGTTGAAAAGTGATGTTGTATGTTAAACATTTCTAAGAACTTCTTAACGCCATTGTTCTTGAATGGTTACCTTTATTGGAAACTAATGAAAAAGGAATTCCAAAGAGAGCAATAATGTGTTCCAATATGAAATGACATATCACATCAGCTATTGTTGAACAAAGAGGAATTGCTTCTATTTACTTCATGATGTAATTTATCATGATGATTTTTAATGTAAGTTTAGTGGAGGAAGGTGGTGATATTTTTCCAATGAGATCCATACCCCAAATTGTAAAGATCCAAATAGGAAATTGAGCTCAAAGTTTAGAGGCAGAGCATGAATGAAACTGTTGTGTTCTTGACATTTGTGACACTTTTTTATTTATGTAAATCAATCTTGTTCCATATGTGGAAATGTGCAGAATCATCATGGAAAAGACAAGCCCTTAAGTGGTAAAAATATCAAAAAAATTAGAGCTAGGCAACTTGATGTCAAAATTTGAATAATTTATTGAACTATAGATTT